>VZTO01010795.1:18261-122458 GCA_013400615.1 Syrrhaptes paradoxus
CAGATCTTTAGCTGCCAAACTCTAGAAATTATTATACTTTTTTAAAAATTATGGAATTTAACTCTTTTATTTATATTTTAGAATGATAGAAAGTATTTCAAGAATCAAAGGGTTCTTCAGAGATCGTCTGCAATATTCCCCTGCCTATGTACAGATTCAGTTACATCTGTTACATTCCAGACGCTTGCTTGTTCAACAGGTCCTTAAAAACCATCACTGATGGGGATCCTGCAGTCTTCTTTTGATTGAAGTCTCTCTTTTTCTTGAAATAGATTGTGAAGTGTTTAGCATTGCATTCAATAGAGGATTTTAAGCTGTTTGCTCCAGTAAGCTAGTGAGGAGGTAGCCAGAGAGCAACAATAGCCATTTGGAAAAGAAGTCTGGAGAACAGGAAGCTAGGAAACCGTAAAACTATCAAACATTGAAAAAAATAAAGGTTAAAATATTCTTCAAAATGGCAGGCATACCCAGATTGGAAATTCAGAGCAAGCACCAAAATGTCTAGCTGTTCATATGACTCCAAACCTCTTTCATTAAAAGCATTTAGATGATCAGACAGTAACAAGCATTCCTATAAGTTTTCTTTTAGCAATCTTCATATTCAGCTATAATAAAAAAACTCCACTTGAAGTAATAAAAACTAAAGTTCCTGGACTCAGAAATGTTTTAAGGTCAAAGATGAGTTCTTGGTCCTTTTCACACTACACCAAAATATTCCAATCATTTCTTCAACTAGTATAACCAAACATATTGTGCTCTGTCTTTATATATACATTATGTTATTCTAGTTGATTGTTTCACCTGTTGACAGGAAAATCTAAAGAAGTCAGTATTTGTTTCTAAATAACCTTGAGTTAGCACAGCTACCCAGCCCAAATAGTCACTGAAGGCTCTACTTGAGCAAAATGTTTGCTTACCTCATTTGTTCTTCTTACAGAACTAGTTATATTCACACTTGAAAGTCATTTCAAAATCAATTGAATAGATGGCATTTTAAAGCTGTTGCTAGAGCTTATGTTTAACAGATATTTTAGCACATGATCTGTTCCTCTCCAAACCCAATGGTCTGCACTGCTCCAGTGCTTTTCGTCGCTCCTTACGTCCAAAGAACTCTTCATTTCACACGACACCACTCACTGTATTTCTTGGCTCAATACTTATTTCAGTTTTGCAGGTATTTAACGTATCAATGTCACCAGACCAAGTTGGTACTGTTAGCAACCTTTCTTTGTGCTGTGGGCTCTCTAGGCTGCTTGAGGGGGGGAAAACTCACTCCGAATAGGATCACCTCAAGCCATTCATTTCCTTTCTTTCCTCTAAGCCTTAGTTTCTGCCAAGGGCTGGATTGGAAGGAGGAAGAAACACATATGGGAAAGCTAGCAGTCCTGCCTGCTGGTTGCTAAGAAGCTTGCAGACAGCTGTAAATTAGAGCAGCCTCTGCCTGTTCTATTTTACAGCAATGTTCCTTTGAGCAAGCCAAAACCCAAAGATGAGAAGGTGATGTTCACTTTGGGTTGTGAATAGAGGGGCATCACAGAGCTTTCACCCAAAGATCCTGAGCAGCCTTTTCCTCCCTTCTTTTCAGACAAGAGATTGCCAGGACAAATCTGTGAGGGCCAAGTGGTAGAATATTTACACCTTTCACCCTGAAATTCCCTCCCTTTCTAGCATCTGTTGTGATGTTTCTAAGAAATGATTGCACTTGTGGTGCCACCAGTTGTGACAGGAACCAGGACTGCAGGGACAGATCAGCAGCCACCATGCAGTTTGGGGATAGCTTCTGAAACAGAAAAGGTGTGTCTAGACTGAGGTCCACATCTCAGCTCCTAAATGCTAGTTGTCAGATGCTGAACATTGATCAGCTTTTACACACCAGACACCCTTCCAGCCATCTCCCTTTTGAACAGCTGGAACATTCCATTTCCTATGTAGAAAAAGCAGTTGCTAAAACCATATTTTTCATGTTATACTGCAGACAGCACCAGTCAGCAAGCTTTTACTGATAGGTGTTCCACATCTAGAAAGTGAAAATTAAGCCCATGCCCAATAAATGCTTTATATAAGTCTAGGTAGATTTTGCCCCGTGAATAGTCCTTCACATTTGTATTTCCTCCTGCTTCCTTTGAAACCAACACCAAAACTTCTAACTAAATGAGAGTTACATACTATTCATAACTTGTGTGCTTTCTGTCAGAAACAATTGGGTTCAACAGTAAGAAGAGCTTTCAGCATACCTGTAACTTATATATTTGTAAGGAAGCAAAAGATGAGATTCACTTCTGATGGTCAATAAGTTGCCTCTTCATCATAAAATGTAAGTAACAATAACACAAACCAGCCCTGTTTAAACTCTTGTTTATAAAATTCAAGTAGTATTACATTTTTTTTAGTAGCTGGACTAGAATAAGCATTAAAGTAGCTTTTGTACAACTCCTAATGCCAAAAAATAAATGCAATTTTGCACATTCTTTCCTGAGAGCATCCACAAATGACGTGCAAGGCATACACATTGGCCAGAGGCCACAAGCAAAAGCATTGTGTTAAAACTTTGCATGACATCAAGCCAAAAAACTACTTAGCATCTGTATCTCAGATCTCAACTGAATTATGAATTAAATAACCAAATCAAAACAAAAAGCATAAAGCACACTCCATTGTGCAACTTTGGTTATACACACACATACACACATGCACCTAAGTGATGTGGATCTGTGATGATTGATGTAACCTTGCGGTGCATGTGTGTGTGTGCACACATACACATTGTGAGACAGAGAAAAAAATAAATATTTAGAGGATATATTCAGAATAAAGCACACTCTTACCGATAAGTGGATGTTAGCCCAGATGGGCTCCCTCTGGTGTTGGGAAGATAATGTATTCTATGATTCTCTTTCCCCATTCAATTTTATTTCTTTGTCTCCATCAATAAGGGTGTTAAAAAGTGCCAAATGTAATCATGGTATTACTATGGAAGAGTCCCTTATTTCACATAGATGCTTATGGATGGGATAGTATAGCTTTTCTATTATCCCTCATCCAGTGTTCATTAATACTATATACAGGATATGCATGTATAAGTACACACATACATATGTATATATAAATCTGTGCTATTTATTACACTCAAACAGCTTTCCAGGCATGTGGAGATCACTTCTAACCCCAAGAGATACTGAAACGTCATACTGTGAAACCTGTCACCCGTAAGTTGGCAATGTAACTATTCACAGTTAAAGAAACTGAATGCCCAGAGAGTGGCAGGCCTCGCAGCAGCCAGGATCTGATTCTCCAATGTGTGGAGCATTTTTATAATGCCTCTTAAGGTGAGATTACGCCAAGACTCTTGCTGAGACCTGTGCCCTTGTGAAAATCCAGCCTAGGAACCATGTGTGGCACTCCAGCAAATGGGGAAATACACAATTTTCTATTTAACCGCTAAATTCTTGATTTTGGAAACCTAAGACCCAGCATTACTTAGGAGCATTGTGGCACAGGCAATGGGTGGAATTGGCTTTGCCATGAACATTAACTAGGCACTTTAACCCTAACCTTTTTCCACTTTATTTACCACCCATTTCCTACCTTCTGCTCCACCTAAGGCAGCAGTCCTCGAGACCACCCTCTCGTGCACCGCAGAATTATCATTCAACATGAGAGTGTGAGTATCATCCTTTCCATTATTTCCAGGATGTTAAATGCTTTACTTTGTCACCTGGATGCCCTTTTGACACAAATCTGTTTGGTTTCTGATGCTATCCCTTCCTTGGAAAAACATCACCTCCCTTTCTGTCCCGAGATGTCAGGAGGTGGAAGCGGGGTGACCCCAGCTTGGCTCGCTGTGCAGCCCCAGCACACCTCTCCCCAGCTGAAGTTTGCAGCAGAGCTGGGACACTTTTTGCAAAATGAAACAGAAGGGAGAGGGAGACAAGAAACACACATCTCCAGTGGCTGTTCCCAGATGTTTACTGACAGCAAAGGAGTAGGGAGTCCAGCTTCAGCTCCCAGCCCAAGAGAGAGCATGTCCTCATGGTCCCAGACCTCTGCTCCTGCTCCCAGCTTGCCCAACTTCCCCTCTCCTCCTCCCCCGTTCCTGGGAGCCCTCCCCCTCCATTTTGTTCTTCCCTTCCAGCCCATGGCTCATCCATTGCCACCCACACCCTGGTTCCTGCCTCCTCCGTCCTCACACCCTGTGATGATACGTGTCAGTAATACAATGCTTGGGACAGATCCCAGGCCCGGTAAAAGCAGGAGAAAAACTCACATTCACTCTAGCGGCCTGGTTGGATCGGGTCCTAAGTGCACAAAAGCAAAGCTGGTGCTAATTTTCTTTCCCCTCGGACAGTGCTGTTAGAGTTGGCACGTTCTCCTTCAACCAGTGAAACAAGAAACGGGGGGGGGGAGGGGGTAGGAGCGGGGGGAGCAGGAGCAGGGGAAGAACAGAAAGCATACATAAAAGGAGGAATGATTGCACACATGTGTTGTGAATTCTTCATCTCAGATTAATGTTTTCCTGAATTTAATTGGCTGCCTTCTGGTTTCGGCCAGATGACCAGTTACATTTCAGAACAGCCATAAAGTTGAATATAAATGAAATATTTGGACAACAGGAGCCAATGTCTGTGAACTGTTCCAGAAGATTATTGAATAAACAAAAAACACTGGAACTTCTAACTGCAAAGCATAATTATTATTGTTCATTCACATGTAGTATTAATTCCTACTGCATCAACTTGACTGACAAAAAAACCCAAACAATCACATTGCAACTTCAAAAAGCTGTCCTTGCATCCCCATCACATGAATGGCAACACAGCATTTCTCAATGAGTGATGCAGCATTATTAGTTGGAACAACTGGAGGGTTTCATTGCAAATTAGCTAAATTTAAATTTGCTTGTTATTTAAATGTTCTCCACCCACAGCATCAAGTGGTTATCAAGTGGCACTGAAATAAAAAAAAAACTTTGTTAGTGGTTAGAGTGGTAGGACTATATTTGAGTCCCAGAGGTGACAACAGACTTCACTGCTGTCTTCACTTGGATGTGGATTAAGTCCTTTTCACCAGTCTATCTGCTCAGTTACGCTGGTGGATTGGCTCCAGGGTAGCCAGTTTTCCTTCATGGAAGTGTCACCATGATTCACCTATGGGCTAGGTTCTCTCCTTCCTGCCCCTTGTCTGGGCTGATCTTAAATAGATACCGAGAATTCCTCATCCACAAAGGAAAACTCCTAGTTGGCATCAGCCCGGCACAGCTCACTCCTAGGCCAGCTACTCTCCTTGCTCTGTGTGGGAAAGGATACATGGCACAGGGTATATTCTCATGCTTTGCCAATTCCTCACTGACTTGTGGCATAGTCCACTGGGGAAAACTTCCCTGATCCAACTCTCAGTCTGTCCCAGCCTCATGAGCTAGCAGGACTAAGCAGCACAAGAGAGTAATGCAGAAAGCAGCTCTTCCTGCCTGGGAACAGCTATGCATGGGACTAAATTGGTCTGAATGCCCACTTCTGAATCTGTTATGAAACATCCTATCTACCCTGCACACTAGATACCCAGAGGTCTAGCAAACAGGGCAAGGCAACTGATCCCCAACAGCGCTTTTGTTCCTACTCTGGCCGTCACAAGACTGTGGTTTTTTGAATGAGGGAAACAGAACAGGAGAAGAGGTAGTGTCATAAAGGGTTATGGATTTATGTTTTACCATTTAAATACTCTCACTACTGCTTCTCTTCCACAAATCCATTTGAAAACTTGTCTTCAATTTCCAGACCTGCCTCTCCCAGTGGAAGATGCACCAGTATCTATAGCAGAAACCAGTTCAGGGATCATGCATGCATGCTTTATTCTTTCTTCTGGTCTTTGATCTTTGATCTTTGATTCCCTCTTTTTTCAGATTTGTCAAGGTCTTCCCATCCAAAGACTCTTAAAGAATTAAGTCTTAAGAAATACTCAGGAAACTCTCCTTAGTGCCAATTCAGTTTCTGTTACAAGAATGACACACTGCAGGGTCAAAACTTCCTCGTCTTCCCTTCAGCTCATCTGAGGACAGAAGGAAATGAGCCTTCCCACAGAGGAGATTAGCCAGCTCAGTCATCAGGCACTGGAGGGCTAGATAAATCCCAGATTTCCCAGATTACAGGAAAAAAAAAAAAGGCAGAGTATTTGTGATCAAAGGGGACAAGGCTCAGGAGAGAAGTTACTGGTGTATAAGATGCCAGCAGTAGCCAAATCCATAGCTGAGGAGCAAACACGAGGGAGCATAACAATAACTATGTAATGAAAATATTATATTTAAACAGAAAATGAAAATATTATATGTAATCAGATCAGAAAGCATCATATGAAGTAAATGTGGTTCAGTGTCAGTGGATGTTCCCCTAGAAAAGGTGAAGTTATATAATACTGTCGGAGAGAACAATTAAAAAGGAAAATTGTGGGTACTTTGCTGTGCTTTATCATCTCGAGCTATCTCTGCCATCTTCTAATGTTTCCCTGGGTTTGCACAGTGTTTGACAGAGCATCCTTAGGAAAATGGTTATCATATCAGAGAAACATCTTGTAATGTCATGAAAGCAACTTTCAGAAACAGATCTTAAGTCCATCCATCAACTACATTTCATAAGTTCATAACAACAAAAGTATGATATCTGAATTCACTTTGGCCTCTTATACTTGCTGAATTCTCTTTGCAAATAAAATATTTTGGCTTAATTCAACTGACAACAATGGCAAATATGGGTCTTCTGCAATTCTGGATAGCAGGCCATTTCTAATGTAAAAATTTACCCAGTGATCCTTAAGACATCTAGTGAGAGTTACATTTCCATAGGTATTGGAAAATTATACGTCTGTAATTCAAATGTCAGCAAGTGTAAACAGTTGTATTTGGAATGATAACAAATGATAATCTATTTCTCAGAAAACCTTTAGGTGACTATTCAGACCCTACTTCTTCTCAGGAGGCAAGCTGACTGAAAATATCTCCAAGTGATATATGTATGACCAATTACTACTCCATTCCCTAATCCGACCCTCGATGGAAATCTAGGTTTACAGAGGTGCAGCAAGAATGAGAGCCAATGGCTGGGAATTGAAGCTCAGCAAATCTAAACTGAAGTGCGATGGAAATTTTCTGACCCATGGGGCAACTGACCATAAGAACAGTTCATGGAGGGTTGTGATGAATTCTCCTCAGTGCTAGCAATTCTTAAATCAGGACTGGATGTTTTTCCAGTACATAGACCAAACAAGAATTGAGTCAGAGAAAGCTAATGGCCCTGGTTGTAGCAGAGGGCAGACAAGAGGATACAAAAGGCCTCTCTTGGCCTTATAGCCTTTGAGTCTCCTAAATAAAAGGTTCAGGGTTTTCAAATTGCAGCATAAATCCTATTCTATTTCAGGCTGCTCTCAAACTTGGGCAATGAAAGAAGAGGGAAAATAAACAGATGCTGCAAGACAAAATCATCTGAGTGACAAACAAAAAACCGTCTCCATGCATCAAGCGTGGCAGAACATCTTCCCAGGGGTCTGTCTTATCAGCGATCTGGTTTACTTTGGCCTATTTGTCAGTGGCAGAAAAAGAAAACAGCCCGGACTCCTGATAACTATATAGGACTAATTGTATCACTCAGTGATAATGAATTTGAATAGCTCTATTAGAAGAGCAGTGTGGCCTGAAATATCCCTCCCCCTTTCATGGATGGTGACTTTTCTGGGTTGCCCCTTATCTAACAGGGTGTTTCTTCAGGGCCCAAATTCTTTAAAAGCAGAAAAGTGCTAAGGGTTTCCTTTGTTGCTTGATAGGCATTACCTCCCCTCGGTTGTGCCAATTCAATGGCTGAACTTCAAGCCAGACCCGGGGAATGGTCTGATGTAAAAAAAAGAAAAATCTTTCTCTGTTGTTTTGAAAGCAGGCACTGTGACAAATCTGGTCGGGAGCACAGCCACCCAAACAGTGGGCTCATCACAGAAGAGCAGACTGTGAACTCTGGCACTGCCAGAAGGAGGATGGGAAGAAGCAGCGAAGGCAAAGAGGGTGGTGAAGATCTCTTGGAGTGGATCTGTCACCACAGGGTTTGTTATGTGGAAGAACCATGTCCGGGGTTGCAAAACGCACTGCTTTATAAGGCTTCCCTCTGAGGAGAGCTCATTTTGGACTTTCGTGGAGCCTTAAAAGCTGATGGCTCATGGCCCATTTCATTTGTTGGTGCTTTCCTGTCATAAATTTTGCATCATGCATTTTCTGAATGAGAAGGACTTGCTCACAAATGTTGAAAAGGCCAGGAGAAGCTGTGATGTTTCATTCGGCTCCCTGACAACCCCTGTTGTTCTGCCTCTCGTGTTCATATCTCCACACCACCAGCAGGCACAGCGAGGAACCGGGACATCTGTTGGGGTGTTTGGGGGGGAGCTCTTGGAAGACAGATTCTGAATGTCCCTTAAGGACCTGCTAGAAAATAAGAAGAAGCAAGAAGGAGATGGAATTTTACATTGCTTGGAACTGCATTTTCAGGATCCTTTTCACTATTTCAATCCCCAAACATAGTACATTCTTTGAGCAGTGAAATTGGTGCCACAAACAGGCTGGATGTACCTCTGAAATTCTTGCAAAGTTCAAAATTAAATCAATTGATTGCAAAGGCAAGTTTTGCATGAGTAAACCTCCAGGATACAAGCTGTGTCTTTGTGTCAGATATTATACAAAATTGCTAGGAGAGTCCTCATCTAGACAAGCTAAGATGGAATGGATAGGAGAGAAAGACACTGGACAAAAGTAAACCTATTCTTATACTCATTTTGAGAGGGGAAGCTAATGTGTAATGCAGCTATGCATGATTTACTCATTATCACGTTGCAAATGTCTGGCCATGAGGATGTGAACCTATATTCCTTAAATGCCAACACAGTGCCAGAACCACAGCACTCGCATTCAGAAAACTTTCCAGGAATGGTAAATTGACCTTGCTATATTTTCATCAGAAAAATTACAAATTACAACCCACTATTGGAACCAAACCTTCAGACACGTTTACATGAAGTTCAAGTTCACATCAAATGCTTGAAATATTGCCATGGTCTTCAATGAGAGTAGACACAAGCAAATAGTCTGGGACCCTGCATCTAATGGTGCCCTGTCCCTTAGATGTCAGAAGAAGGATTAAACCCACCTATCAGCTAACTAGTCAATTATTCAGTCTTTCTTATGTCCCGAAGGGGGATTATTCTATGCTGTAAAATATGAGGTTGGATTACCATTATCATGATCTTTGTTGGCATAGTTACAGATGTTGCTCATGGTCATAAAATTATCTAGCTCTTTTAAGAGTCCAGCCACAATATATTATCTTGATGACCACTTATGGCAGTGAGCTCCACAGATTAGCTAAATGTTGGGAAAAGTGGGGATTTCCTTTTATAGGGGCAAAATTTACTACCTTTTAATTTTATTGGGCAGGGGTATACCTCTCACAGTTCAGATTACATGAGAAGGTATGTCTCATTTCTCTGCTGGACCAAAAATAGTTTCAGAAACCATAAATGCAGTTTGATTTTTATCAGACCAAAAACTGCACTCATTTGCCAAAGTACAAACCGGAATAAGACTTACAGTTCCTCACATGCTGGTGGCCTCATGAAATGGGTTTGCATCTCCGACACCACAGCCCCCCTTCCCTCTCCCCCTCAGTGCCATCCCCCCACCTCCAACCTTTTGCTTGTCAGCACTAAGCTCTGTCCAATTATTCACCTTTTCAAAAGTGATTTATTTTCAGGATAACCTAATAATGCCAAAACCAACACTGTTACGCTCTGTCACCCACCAGGATGGGCCAAAGAGGGAAAGGGGCAACAGTACTGATTCATTTTGCCTTGCACATTTTACCTGACGGGCTGATAAATTGCACAGCCACCAACTTAGGAATCATTTGGTCAGTTTATCGTAAACAACTCCCTTCGACTCCTTCACACTTCCTAATAACATTGCTCTGTAGCAGTTACAGCACTGTTCCCTGCCTCCTGTTTCAGAGGTAATTATTTTTTTCAGGCATCTCCATCTCTGTTGGGAAGGTGTTATACAAGCTTGTTAATGTTTTGTGCCACTGAAGCAATGAGGTGGAGTTTGTCAGATTGTTTGTTTGTCTTCCAAAGGTTTTGTTAATAAAAATGAGAGCCCTCTTGGCAAATTCTTCTTTTCTGTCTTAACAAGGGACTGGTTGAGTCTCAACTCTAAGATGTGCAAACTGTGAGTTTTACCTCCCAAAGAGATGTTTCAGGAAAATCAAGGACTTGCAGAGACATGGTGCTTTCTCTGCTCCTGTTTTCTTCCTTGGAAGGAATTATTTCCACCAGTGGCACAATCTGCGTCCATCTCCACCATGTGCATTACCTGGCTGATGCTGTCAGAAATTAAGTCAAGGCTGTTTCCTTCTCTCTTTTTTTTTTTTTCAGCCAGTGCCCACCGAGCAAATTATGCCGCTCATTCTCCCTCTGCTCATTTCCCAGTTCAAATGTAGTACACGGGAGAAAACTTTGCTCTCCCTCTGCTCATGGCTGTGCTAAACCGGGCACAAAGATATGTGCTGTTTTTAAAAAAAATTGTAACTGCAGCTGAAAGAGGGCTGGGAGAATTTACTAATGTTAGATTCATTTATGCAGACAAGCAAAATGTCATGAACTCTTGTTCCATGGCTGTGTTAATTCCTTCTTCAGTGCAACAGCCAATTCACACAGTGGCAAGGGTGTCCTTAAGACTGCATGGATACAAGGACTTGCAGCTCGTGGAGAACATGGAGAGATCCCTGTGCTCTGTTTTAAGTAGGAGTCAGCAGATGACTTGGGATAATCTAATTTGTGCAAGGAATATATTTCATTTACATTTTGCTCTCAGAAAAAGAAAGAGCACAGTAAACAACATCTTATCTATGCCCATATATTCAGCTCAATTCCATGGAGTTTTGCCATTGACTCAATTGGAACAAGATCAGTCCTTAATCATTAAAAAACCACATTTTTACTCTCGTTCTCCTGCACTTTATGCAATATATTATGTCGTAATGGAAGAGATTTTTAAAGAAGTGAACAAGCATTCTGGCATGTTCTGCAGGATTTTGGATGACAAATTTCTAGGGCAATAAATTGCCCGCTCTATAGCAAAGTCTTACATACAGCCATTTTGTAAAAATCTATTTTATGGATTCTTTTCTTTTCAGTCATGGACAAAACTATTTGTTTCCTGACATTCTTAGTATATTACTTTTTATATAAAAGATTGAAAGGATAAAAAGTCAGCTATTCTACTTGTTTCCTTCATGAGGAAAATTTAAAAAGACAAATTTTCTTAAATAAAATTCAGTTGCAATCCATCTGTAAGGACCTGAAGTGAGTCCTTGTTAATTTATCCTTGCACTTATCTTCATTAAACTTACATAAAAGGTAGGATTATCTATTTTATATAATTAAGTAATCTTAACTGTTTTCTTCAATTACCATCCTGGAGGTATTGCCCATATAATACATTATAAGGCTAAATGAAGAAATGAGCATCCAAAATGCCACTTTAAATAGTGCTTATTTTTGGTCCTTTCTGAAGAACTCCTTCTCATGTATCCCATATGATGGACCAACAAAGCTCATTATATTGCAATACATTAATATAAAGCAATTTGCTGATTATCATACAAAGCATACGAACAGCCAGAGAGCACAAATAAAAACCAAAAGTAAAACGGGATAAAGTATTGAACCAAGAAGTTCCTGACCAAATTCCAAACACTGATCCACCTCTTTTTGCCAACAAAATTCCCTAAACAAGTGATGAGGAGCCATCACAAATTAAATGTTTCTGCCTTTTTGTTTGCACATGAATGGTACTGAAAACTGCATTTTATTAACTGTTTTACCTGGGACCAGTTCTGATGCACTCACTTACACCCTACCACTGAAAGATGCTTCTTAACTTTATTAGGATTCGGATTATGGCATTAGCTGATTTGAAAAGGTGTCACCAGTCTGATCATCATGACCGCTTTGGATCAGGTTAAATTACTCTTTCTTTCTTTCTGCTGAACTGTGAACAGAGGTATCTGCCCAGCAGCCTGTTAACCTGACATAAATTATCAAACGAGGCTACCACAACAGGAGGAGGAAGCTGAGGAAATGTGTGGGTTAGCAATCACCAAGCCTATTAAACTGCTCTGAAATCCCACCCTTCGGATTCACAATTTCTCATGTTTTGGCTTGACCAAGAGGCAGGTTGGTGAAGCAAGAGGATCTGTGAGGGTGTGAAAGGGATGACCCTGGAAACAAAATATTGGTTTTACATCGCAGGGTATCTGTTACAGGAGAATTTCCTCTGGCGCCAGCAGGTATTTGACTAGGCATCTGGATAGATCCCAAAGGGGAGGAAGGAAATGGAGATGGAAGTTTTTAGATGGGATCATGATGTTAAGCCTTAAAACTGTTTGAATGACCCCACAATGACTAACCTGCAAGGTTTTATCTGCATGGTGGATTTTGGTGGTGGTGGTGGGGTTTAGAGTCGATTTCTTTTTTTTTTCTTNGCAGAACGGTACTAGTAAAGGAATGCAAAGTCTGTCCCCAGTCACTGATGAGGAAAATAATCAGATCCATAGCAACCTCTTTTTCTGTGTGCTGGGTACACTGATCTCACAGCTGACCCTGAGAGTTCTTTGGTGCATTCTCAGGGCTTTTTAAAGCACTGTTAGTGGTATTGGTAACTGCAATCACAAAATATCATAGGCTGGATTGATAGAGTTTTACCCTGGAAGCAAATTTTGGCACTTATTTATTCCCCTGGGCTTAGGAAAGAAAATCTTCCTTGGGGGTCTGAAGGCTGATTCATTAAATCTGAGCTGTCTGCTGAAGTGCTCAGTAAAAGTGACTCTGATTTATTTGGATTTGTCACTATAAAGGTCTCTGAAGACAGCTATTTATCCTATGGGATTCTTGACAAATTGGCCGAGTGGTCTGGGCAGTCCAGATGGAGGATAGTCTCCTCTGACCCCTCACATGGCCAGAGAACAGGTAATCACTCCCCCAATCACAAACACGCACAGAAATCACATCGTTGCCAAGAATTCTCTATCCACCCAGAACTTGGTCATCTGTGGTTCAAATCTATGCTTGATCTCACCAAAAGGCAAGTCTGAGCCAAAAGTATAATCTATAGCTATAGGAATAGGCAGGTAATGAAGAGCTCATGGGATGGATTTTTACTGATGAGGGTATGTTCGGCTGAACTGGAGCCTGACAAAGGTGTTTGTCCCACTGTGGACAGAATTTATGCAATACTTGACAGTAATGCAGTGGGATCATTTTGGACCCTAACTTTAGCAGTATATTTTAACTCCCTCCCAGCAATGCAGACCAGTCAGGCATCTTTCTAACTAAAAAAGAGAAGAGACTGAGCACAACAAAAAGAGGAGGAGGGAATTTCCTCTGGCCCTGGGCAGCCTGCTCTACTGGTTCGCAATCCTGCCCACAGCAGGGGGGTTGAAACTAGATGATCTGTAAGGTCCTTTTCAACCCAGACCATACTATGATTCTATGATTCAATGAATCTGCTGCTGCTTTCTTACAATCCCACTTGCGTGACTTTCCCCAGACCTTGGTGTATAAGTCGGTGTAGCGTCTAGTGTCAGCTCTTCCCTTTAATTATCCGCTAGCCTGGCTGAGAGCTGTATAAACACATTACAGTCACTTGCAAGTAATAGATACTGCAACTGCATCCATCTTTCCCTTTTAACTCTTTCTGCCTGTCCTGCCTTTTGTGCTCCTCTGAATTTTATCAAACAGTTCAATAATGTGTACTTTGTCCCATTTTTTTTGGAGCTGACTGAAGCTACTGATCCATTTACAACTGTTACAGGGAAATAAGCACCTTCAGGGCATGACTAAAGCCACTTAAGATCTACGTGGCCTCTCAGATGCAGACGGAATAAATTCAGGATGCCATGTCCAGAAGTATTGTTCCAAATGACTGGAGTGGAAGTGATAAGAAAAATACAACTAAAGACAAGTGTTGGGAAAACCTGGGAGAATGACAGCCTACCTTGGAGTTAGCTTGCTGATACTTAGGGGTTTTATCCTCTCGGCACACAGTTCTCCTCCCCGTTCAAACCTGTGTGGTGAAAGAGAGGTTTGGCTGATGCCCATGGAGTAGCACAGGCTCGAAACATTCAAACTGGAGTAAACCAAGTTCAGTGGCAGCTAAAAGCAAGTATGGGGGGGATTAAACACAGTGCAAGGGAGAATTCTGCAGCAGCAAGTGTCTTTTGCAAGGGATGCATGGGGATGAGCTGGTCTCAGCCTGTCTAACAGCAGAGGATTTGGGCCACAAATGAATCATTCCAGATCGCGTTCAGCATCAAAATGGTGTGAAAGTAACTAAAGTTCATGCTACACCCTCAGAAAGAATCACCATAGACTTTTAAAAGGCACTGGGGGTGGGGGTGAGTCCTGGAAACGCAACAGCAACAATCTCTTTACTTGGTGGTTGGATAACTTCAACCCAGGGGTTTTGCCTAGCAATCTGTCTTGCTAAAAGTCAGGGTAAGATAAACTGTACTCTGTCTCTGATTTCTGCAAGAAAGAAAACAATTGAACGACTGGTCATTCATCACCGAACCACCCTCCCCCCTCTCCAACACCTTGTATAGGGTTGTATATCCTGGAGCTGTTTAGCTTTCCTCATCCATTTCTTAAAAGGAAAACAAAGAATTTCAAGTAGCAAGATATGTATTTTACAGCTTTCCTGATTGTTCAGAATTGGAAGGGACAGATCAATAAAGAAATTACTTGGCTGTTGCTACAATTGCTGTGTTCATCATCATCACATGCCACTTACGCTAAAGTAAGTTTAATATCAAAGGACTTCCTTTTTTAGCCCTGCCTCTACAAGTGTGTTCATAAATGTATTTATCTATTCATTAAAAAGTGCATTCATGCTTGTGTACTGAGGAGCTCAAACTCAGATCAGATGCAGCTCATGGACTTAACATACGTGCTTTTGCCATTCAGTTGTGGAAAACGGAGAATATTATTTCAGAAGTTCCTTTAACAGTTTGAGTTAAATCAGCTATTTAAATCACTGAGAAACAGCCCTACATGGAACAAACTGCAAAAATCACAAATCTGCTGTGAGACAAGCATACTGAAAAGGGGAAGCGCGGAATACAAAGATGCGAAACAAAAGCAGTCAGGACACACTTGGCCATAGGAAAAAGCAGTAGTACCTTGGGTGAGAAGGAACAGCTAGGCTTGCTCTGATGAGCTGAGTGTACGTATGTTCTGCTGTCAGGGGAGCAAATGAAGGTGTACTCCTTCTAACAAATCCAAGTATGTGCTGCTTGTGGTACAAAGCACTCTGCTTTCAGTGCTGAGCCTGCCTGGCTGCTTCCCACACCCATATAAAGAGATGCTTCAGAGCACGTTATCCTGCGCACAGCTACTGCAAAGGTAAGTACCAAGGGAGCCTTGGAAACCAGTGAGGTGGAGCAGGAGAACTCAAAAAGAGGACACCAGAAAAAGCTCGGCTTAAAAGTGGACTTCTCTGCAGCCCCATTGCACCCCGAGAGTCTGCATTAGTTTTCGATTGAAAGAAGTAAGACCCTTCATGGAAGAGACAATTAGTTACAAAACGGCATAAAGAAGCCTAGTAATGGATTTTAACTCTCCTAAGGGAATTCTGTGTTTTCACTGAGGAAGGATTACAGGAAACCAAAGTAACACTTTATTTTTCTTCACAGAGAGCTTGGGGACTTTGGAGTAATTTCGTCAATGGCGATTTGCGACTTGCGCTATAGTGTTACCAAGGATGGTACTCGTGGTCTGTTTATTAAACTTTTGGCTTGTCACTCATCACTAACATGATCAAAACTCATTGTTTTTCTTCTTATAAAAGCAACTTTTCTATCTTTCAGAATTACCATGAGGTTAAGGGATGACTGCTTTCATCTCAAATCAAAGTCAAGCAAGTATCCATTTTGTAAGATGTGAGCATAAAAATGTGCCAATGTAAACATCAGGTATCTGAGTGAAAAATGTTAATTGGCATTTCAAGAAATGGGGAGACATCACAAAGATATTTTAGGCTTTCAACATATTTGTAGTATTCTAACATCAATCATTTTCTTGCAACTAACTATCAGGTTATTTATCTTAGCTAACCTTGGTATCCATTACCATAGTGCCTAAGCCCCTCATAATGTTTCTGTAGAGCAGGGAAGCGTTCTCATCCCTTTTTCACCACTAAGGAACTGAAGCAGAAAGGATTCCCCTTTTGTGGTCACCTAGAAAGCCTGTAACATAGCAGAAAATCAACCCACATACCCTCAGTCTCTGGCTAGCACCTTAACCAAAGAAGAGTGTGACTCTTTTAAATTAGCCCAGTTTGCACTTCATGAATTTGCACCATAAACTGTAAAAACAAGGCTCTGTTACACCTAGCACTAAGCCATTAGCTATAAGACTAATTCCAGTGACACTTAGAAGCACAGGAACAACCTAAGGCTTGGCATCCCAAAAAGAGCTCTGGTTACACGCTGCCACAGAGAAGGGAAAGACTGCAGTGAGCCAGGGCATGGGGAGAGGAGGAACAGAAGACGATGTGGTGCATTGCTGTGGGTGCTGCTCTGGGCATTGCACGGAGGCTTCACCTGGAATTGCTTTTTCTTCAGGACAGAACATGTCTCTCATCCTGGGAAGGCTAACCTGGCCCACAGGATGTCCTGTGTGCATTGGCACCCTATGGAAGTCTGCATCACAAATCCCCTTGAAGCCCCTGTTCTCGAACAGATTGGCTAAGCAGCTTCTTGGTGAGGATTTTGCATATGTGGAAAGCTTTTCTGAGGAATTTGTCCACAGTGTTGAGAGAAAACCTGTGGATGCTATGTCATACATACATATCATCTTTTCCACTCTGTGGAAATTACAGTCCATACAGCTCATAGTAATCACATGCACATCTTTGTTTAGTCCCTACAGAGTATACATCAAGATATTTCTGTCACCAAATTTTGGTATAAGGTAAATGGCATTGCATATGATGTCTGGTAAATTTGCTATGTAATCCAAATGACCTGCATGACAAAGAAAGGTCTACCTTATTTTGGTGCAAAATTTATCTAACAAAGATCTATAGTCCAGGGTAGAACAAGCTGAAATTATATGGAGATTGAAATAAAGCATCAAAATCAAAATCCTTCAGCTAGCCACAAAGTCCTTTGTGACTGTTTTAAACCAGGAGGTTCCAGATAATGTATGTCTCCTCATACCACCCTCAGCCATCATCCCATCTGATCATAAGTATATACATATCTGAGTTCCCTAACATTCTTTCTTAAAAAAAAAAAAAAGGCTGCTTTAATGGTTCATACCTTGGAACAGAGGCCTTATCTTGCCAGAATTTTTTAAAAATTTGGCTTTTATGCTCTGCGTGGACTCAGAGCAGCTATTAGGTGTTGTTTTTTATTTCCCCTCACCAAACTGCACAAGCGTGAAGGGCCTGCTAGTTCTGGCTAGCAGAAGGTCTAATGACTTGTCTCCCTTTTCCTCCTTTAACCAGCTCTACTTATGGGTTAGTCACACCCCCGGTTAGGAACAGAATACTGCACAGTCTAAGCATCACCCCAGATCCATACACACAAAGGAAAAGAGAAGAGTAGGGAGGGAAAAGAGAGCAGGACTGCCTTCACAGTCTGTGCTTGGGGCTTTTGCTCCCCTCACTTCTGTAGTTTCAGTTCTTTTGTACTCTCTCAGTCTCATGGGACTCCACTGCAACCCACATTTATGGTCTTCTTTTATGCTATCCCCTGGTTCATTTTTAAAGCTATTTATTTTCTCCAAGTTACTTAAATAGACTTTTATTATGTGTTCATGCAATGCCACTTTCTAAAACAACATCATTGTCTATATGTATCATGAACTACGATGCGCACCATAAAACCAGAGGACTGCACTGTGGCAAAGCACCATGACCCCACTTTGAGGATGTTCCAAGAGCTCTGAGAGTCACAGGTTGTGAGGCATGTGTAAGGCCTGTCAGAGTCAAAACAAAAGCACAGTGACTGTGGTCTTTCTATGTCACTTGAGTAGGATGTGCAATCTGCTGTCTCCTTTGCCTTGCCAGTTAACGTTCCCATTTAAGACTCATTCACAACACACACTATTTTCAGCTAACTGCTGTGTTGGGTGTGAATTGCACATGTGAAGACCTGAATATTGCCCATTTGCTGTTTTATTATCTCAGTATTTTTGGCCCAAATATTTTTCCAGCTATGTATGGTCACTCCTTTGGATGTCACTGCTCTTAGGAATGTGTATTTTTAAGGTTTAATGTGGCCACCTAGCTGGTAAAATGCGAAGCCTCCATGACAAATGGAGTGCAGGGAGTCCAACTTGATCTGTAATGGTGTAAAGCAGCCCACAGAGAGTCTGGGTCCCAGCATGTCATGTTTCATTTGGATGAGAACAGAGGACATAGGCTGACCTGCTGCAATTAATGATGGATGCTGTGGGAACCTGACTTTCAGAACCTGTGAGCACTTTCAATGAACAGGACCTTCAGAAAATCTGTGTCTACATGCGCTCATATCATACCATAAGCCATACAAGTAATAAAATCTCACCAGAATAGTTGACATTCTTCCTGCCACTCCCTTACAAAGTGTTCCTCTTTTCCAAATTTCCCTCTGAAGCAAAAATCTCTTATTTTTCAAAACTTTATCCAATGTGCTAATTATTGGAAAGCAAAAGAGAACTTGTTTCTTATCGACAAATTTCATCATGTCTTAAAGTCACAAAAATGCAAAGGATTAGCCAACAAAGAAGCAGATATTCAATATAAAACAGTTATGTCTGCACTTTAATCTTTCAGTGATAATTTTGCATAAGAAATATTGGCTTTTTTGCATATTTCTCTTTTGACCACTTCATAAAAGAGTCTGCAGTTCACAATGTCAACTATCTAGTAATATAATCAGAGATGCATCCTGTAAGCAATGGACAGTGATAGTCCCTGCAGTAGGGATGGAAGAGGATACTTCTCCTCCCTGTCCATGAGTCTCCTTCTGTATAGGAATAAATGTGCATTATAAAATAAACATAACTCAGCCACTTTAGTTTGCTTCCTACAAGCATCCAGCAAAAGCAGATTCACTTGCATGTCTGTGAAAAGTTAATTGAAAGTTGGGGCTCAGTGCTCATGTTGAGGGTTAGCTCTCTTGTTTCTGCTTTGACAGCTTACATGTTTCTTATTTCTGGTGTACTCAGCTCCTAGCTGACAGATCCTTTTCAAGACATAGCTTAATGCCCCAGAAGTACGAGAAACCCTCACGGGAGACCTGGCATAGGAGGGGGAAATGGGTCACACCAGGTTTTAATGCATCCTTCACAATTAGGACACTGACCTTGTTGTCAATATCTCTCATAGGCGTTATGATATTTAATCATGACTTTGCTTCGGGGAGACAGCTTTTGCCACTCTTGTCCATACAGTCTAGTTTGCTCTGTGGGCAGCCCTGATGATTTTTATGAAGCTACTCAGAGGAAAAGGTACCAGATGGCATAAGTCAAGGTGGTAGAAATCATCCAGTTATTACACATACAGGTACCCCCTGTGGTAGACAAGAGCACTATTTATATGTGTCACTCATTTTGTTGTCAATGTGACCAAAAGGATTAAAATATAAAACCTGGAATTAAATATTTTGAGCTTTGTAATTTTTTTTCAATATCTAATAAAGAAATTTTTTTGGAACCCCATTTCCCAGAGTTTCAATGTTTTTGTGTTTGTGACATTTCAAGGTTTAAAAAGTCACATGAAATGGAATTATGGCTGCTGCATAACTTTCTACATAAATTTTATCAAAACTGCAGTTTATTTTCTTTTAAATTTTCTAATCTGTAATAAGTAAGACTGAAATTTTTCCATTCTAGGTATCAGGAAAACTTTTAGATAACTCTAAAGGAAAATAGAACAAAATATTTTGGGTTTTTTTTCCCCCACAAGAAACTATTCTACAAAACAGTTTCTCAAAAATCTCTGTCTTCTCGGGGCTTTGAAGCTAGACGTTGGGATTTCTTGGGAAGGGGCAGTGATGCTGGTATCACAAAAAATATGTGCCTCTTGGGCCAGTACTCCAGGACAGTCTTTTTACTGTCTTGGCAATTACATTATTTTTTCTCTTTGTGTTGCTTTATGTTATTTATCACAATGTCTTTTACCTTTCAGACCAAAACTGTGACCAGAAACAGATACACAGCCCTGGAAAGGAGCCATGGGAGGGTTTCAGTGCCCTGTCCTTTCTGAAAAGCTACCCCACTGTTACAAACAACTTAGATCCATTTCACCAGCACTGCTCATCCTCTACAATGGACAAGACAGAATCCTATCACAAAACTATTACAGGATTATTATATTAATAGTAGTATTAGTATTATATTATTAGTGTTAGTATTATTCCTATATAATAGTATAAACAAACAATTATTTCACTTAAGGTATGTAAAAGTATGCTTCTGAAGTCCCTCGACCATTTTTACTGTTTCCATGTGAGACCAAGAGTGAGCAGGAGAAATCTCAGCACAAAAAGATCTATTTTTTTTTTTAATTGCAAATTGAAAACACTGATCTGGAGGTACTTTTAACGCTGATTATTCTTAAACCTGACTGAACATGATTCACGATCAGCATGTTGCCTGTGGGTGACTGACTTCCTTAGTTATTCTCTAAGTGTAGGAAAACACCTGTATTATACTTAGGCGAAGAATTTTAAAACCAGCTACTGATTATGTTTTCCTCACCTGTGGGTGAACTGAGGTTTTTCTTGGGTAACTGTTCAATGTACAATGAAGATATGGTGCCTTGATAAATGTTACAGAACATTAAAAAAAAACCCAGACAAACAAACAAACAAAAAACCTCAAGCTATGCAATGAAAAATCATGGGACACTTACAGAAGTCTTGGCCTCAAATTCCAAAGCTCTTTTCAAATTATGGTGTCACTCCAGCCCAGGGGAGGAAAAGTTGGAGGCATAAAAAGTGGGGCTTTATTTCCAGGGGGAAATCTGTAACGTGTCATAGACCAGCATAAGCCTATCTGTAACATGTCCCCCATTTGACACCCTTCAGACCAGGCATCCCAACTCTGCCCCCAGAACCCTGAGCATGTCCTAAATGACCTTATGGCTCAGTGGGTCTCCATTAGTGCGGTCTGTATTACAACAGTTTTACTGACTCTGAGGACTCAAAAATATATGTAAGTCAGTAAAAGCCAAAAATGTGCAGCTCATAGCACATATGTATGCATACCTCGATTTTCAGAACACACATGCAGCAGCATACTAAAGGCATTTTTAAGAAGCCAAATAATTCCTTCTGATTTTTACAACAATTTTTTAGAAATTACTAAAGTAAAGTTAAAAATAAATTATAGAAATTATGAGAGTGTATACTTTTTTGTTGTTTTGTTCTTCTGGGAGCTTCTAATGCTGAAGTTTTGATGGGATTTTATGCTCTCTAGTCATTCATGCTTAGAGACACAAGCAACTTCAACTTGATTTTCTGTCATCCTTGCTCCAGTAAGAGTCTTGTAGCTCATTTCTAACATCAATCACTTGGACTATAAATCTCTGCAATGGATATGGCCATTTAAATCTCCACCTGCACAAACAACAATCAGGCCTAGAAAACAAGGAGGCTCATAAATCTCCATACTGCTGATTACTAATATTTCGGATCAGCAACAAGGATGTTATAAAGAAAAAAGAAAGAAAAAAAAAACAAAAAACAAAACAAAACAACAAAGCTTATTCATTAATTAGGACTGATATGCTGACAATCTGTTTAGTTTATAGACAGAGAAAATACAAACAGGGCACAGTTAACATAACATGATGTTAGAAGTTAGTGAATTCCCAAAAGCCCAGGGCTTGGAGATAGGATGTACTTATCGCACTGTGAGTGGGAAGGTGTTGTCTTCTAGCCAAATAGTAAAGAGCTGGTTTAATATTTAGATCTGCCCTTTTTACTCTGACTTACATGAGCCAAGGAACAAAGATGGATCAAGAGATAGGAAAGACTTCCTTGCTAGTTATCAAAAATGACACTCTGCCTCCTACTGAAACTTTAATCTGCAGACAGTACCTAGCACTTGGCAGACATACCAGTTTGGCCCTCTACAACCTTTTTTTGGTTGGTTGGTTTTTGTTCAGTGCATGCGGGAAACCTGATGTGATGCTCACACAGGTCAATATGAGACTTTCCTGCAGCTCCAGTGATCTTGGATTAACTCCAAAGTCACTGTGTGCCACGGTGACATCTCAGGCTGTACATTTTTGTCCAGAGCTGTGTGAATCCTCAGGTAAGCAGCTGAATAAGTGGAGTTGCTTCTGCAATCAGACCAGTGAGAAACGTTCCATGTGCAGCTTGTTCCTGGTTCTCTATTCCCTTGTGTCCAAACCCCAGGCTGCTGGGGGACCAGTGAGGTTTGAGGAAGCATGTGAGGAGGGAAGGAGCTACAGGAGCAGGCTCATGCTTCACTGGCCTTTTTGGGGTCCACATGTGGGTTTAGGAGAAGAGTTTACACAGAGAAGAAGAGCTAGGCCAAGGTTAACTGCCTTTGAGAGCCTACTCTGCAGAGGCTGAATACACACGTGAATGAGGTCGTAAATGCAGCATTGCTCTGCTCATTCAAACTACAGAGCAACACGCTCATTCACATTAGTGGTAAAACGAACGGGGATGTTTGGCGTTTGGCTTTCGTGGTTGCAGAGTATGGCCAAATGCCCTCACTCCCACTGCTCCCACAGAAGGGGTCTTATCTTGCCTCTTTTTTTCAGGTAGAACTCCCTGGCTCTTGAGCATGCACGAACCAGCAGACAAAATGCTCCACAGGTACAGCAGAACAAGCTATTGACATCTACTCTGCAAAAACACGCCGAGAAGAGGGGTTTTTTCTGTGCCATCTCTACCATCCAATAACCCCCCCGGGCTTTTCCTTCATTTTGGTGCACACCGGGATCTCAGCCACCCAACACACCTGCGGACTGGGCAGCCTCTGGGAGGCTTACAGCTGGGGGGAATCAAACAGTGAGAGGGGACCGGAATGTGTCAGACGTCACTCAGGAAGGCTGGAAGAAATCAGACTGTCCTGCCTCCAGCCCCCGGGCTGTGACGGTGAGGTCCATGCTGCTGGCCAGGCGGCGGAGTGCTCCCTTCCTGGAATACACTAGTAGCTGGACAGGATGCATTCGCAAATATAATCATCCACAAATCTCCCACAGATTAGGTTACAGGACAGCGTTTCGACGGTACTCATAACAAAGCTCCCTGGAAGATTTGGCTGGTGGATCTGCTGCTCTCCCTGCTCATGACCCATTTTGGCTTTCATCAAGAATCATGACACCAGCTGCCTGGGTCATCGAGGAGGCAGGGAGGGGGAGAGCAACCCTGGGCTGGAAAGGGAAGTGGGGAAGGAGAGGAGGAGGAGGAGGAGAAGGAGGAGGAGGAGGAGGAAGGGGAGGTTAGAAAGACAGAGCGGAGTGGGATAGAGAGAGAGTTGCTTTTCTCCAGTTGTGAAGATTTGAATCCCAGTTCCAAGCTCTCGGCAAAGGCTTGCCGGGATACCTCATTCCTTGTCCTGTGCAAAGGTCTGTGATTGGGGATGTGGTGTGCTCAGTGGGCAGGGCCCCTCCCCTGGGCTGGATCCGCCTCTCTTATCCCCCAGATAAATTACTAGTGTCCTCACTAAATTCCTCAGCTTTTTCTCTCTCTCTCTCTCTCTCCCTCTCTCGCACACGCTCACTCCCTCCCTCCAACACGGGCAAAGCGGGATTGGGGGCGGGAGGGCGGGGATCCTCTCTGGACTGGTATTGCCTTAGTACTGGGGGGGGGGCAGGAAGAGGAGGAAAATACTGGCGCCCCTTCTCTCCTCCACCGCCTTGAAGTAGATTTTGAGGAGCTGCCTTTCCCCCACCCCCCTTCCCGTTGGTCCTTTGGCATCTTCCAGACCATGTCCACTGGGTCCCTCAGTGATGTGGAAGATCTGCAAGAGGTGGAGATGCTGGAGTGCGATGGCCTGAAAATGGATACTAACAAAGAGTTTGGGGCATCCAACGAGAGCAACGAGGAGGGATCCAATGGCGAGAATGGCTCCCCTCAGAAGGGGAGAGGGGCCTCGGGCAAGAGGAAAAAAGCTCCCCCCAAGAAGAGCCCTTTAAATGGAGTGAGCCAGGAGGGAAAGCAGGTCCAGAGAAACGCTGCCAACGCCAGGGAGAGGGCGAGGATGAGGGTCCTTAGCAAAGCCTTCTCCAGGCTTAAGACCACCCTGCCCTGGGTGCCCCCAGACACCAAGCTTTCCAAACTGGACACCTTGAGGTTGGCCTCCAGCTACATCGCTCACCTGAGACAGATCCTGGCCAACGACAAGTACGAAAATGGCTACATCCACCCAGTCAACCTGGTAAGTCACAGCCCGCCAGGGCCAGGCACTCTGCCGGCAAGCATGGGGAGAGGAACGGGGATGGGGCATGTGCAGGGAGATAATTTCGCTGTGCTTCTCACAGAGATCCTGGTGCCAGCGGGGTGGCAAGGGGCACTGTGTGAGGGTACAGGCTCCCAGCTGCCCTCCCGCTCTGTGCCCCAAGAGCTGAGCCTCCCGGATCCCATCCGCTGCTCCTGGCAATCCACTCCAGGGGACAGGCAGGGGCCACACTGGCCCTAGATAGGCAGGGACAGGCTTTACTGCCCCAGAAATGGCTGAGAAACCTCAGCAGGTTGATGGAAGCTTTCTGCTTTCAAGGAGGCAGGAATAGGAATTTGGGTAGAGAAAGGTATGTTTTAGGAAGGACCCAAGCCAAAGACCTGGGATTTACTCTTCCCCCCCCCCCCCCCAATGTTTCCTGCCATAACAGTCCCCTCAAACACTAGCTTTTTAAAGACAGAGCTCTTGGGTCTCTGTGCTCAGACACTTGGATTTGCTGGGTCTGGGACATTTCTCCTATCCATGTATACTGGCAAAGGAGAAATACCGGTGTGGTCTCGCCGGGGGGTGTCTGTCCCAGGAACCCTCCACAAAGCTTCCCTGGACTGTAAGGTGTCCCTCCTGCTGCTCCCACCACCCACAGAAAGCTTTCTGCAGCCACACAGAGTCTCACCACCATCCCTGGCCAGCAGAAACATCCAGTTTGAAGCTCTAAAAATACATGCAACTGATGCAAACTGTGGGTGGGCAAAGATCTGCCTGGTCTCTTTTTAGACATACAGCCTTTACACTGCCCACGCGTATGGACCCTGCTGGATAAAGGGATGGCAGAGAGGATGTGGCGACATTTCACTAGGGTCTGGCTCTGTGTTTTTAGCTCTGGACTGTTGGGGAAACTCCATTACCCGCTGTCATCTAATAAGGGCCTGGGAGATATTTTTTAGGCTAAAACAAAATCCTCAGCACAACAACATGGCCAAAAAAAAAAAAAAAAAAANACAAAACCAACACCCAATCTAGATATAACACCTCCGTCCCCCTCATAGAGCCACACGAAAACTTGACTTCCCCCCCCTCCTAGCCGCGGGAGGACAGAGAGGGCTGCTGGGGGCTGCCGGGCGTCTCCTGCACCCGGGCAGCGCGGCGGCTCCCGCGGGGCAGAGCCCCCACGCCGGTCACGGACACATGTGGGGGGCGGCGCGGCTGCGGTGGGGCGACGCGGCAGCTATGCCCGGGGGACGCGGATGTGCTGGAGCCGCCGCGGCTCCCTCCTCCCTCCATGCCTCCCTCCAGCCGCGGAGCAGAGGGGCTCCGCCGCCCCGGGAGACGCGCGGGGGCTGCCCGCCGCGGCGGGGAGGCGAAGCGGCATCAGCCGCTGGCCAAAGGCAAAAGGGTCCAACCCGAAGCTAGCGGCGACTGCCTCGGCCCCAGCCTCCCAGCAGCGGGGTCCGGCGGTGGATGGCAGGCTCGATTCCCCGGGTCGCTGCCGAGCTGGACCCACGGCCGAAAAAAAGTCTCAATGTGCCTGTTTCCATGTGTAACCCCCTTCCCACCCGTGTCTTTTCCTGGCTACAGACTTGGCCTTTTATGGTAGCCGGCAAACCCGAGAGTGACCTGAAAGAAGTGGTGAACACAAACCGCTTGTGCGGCCCGACGGCATCCTGAGCCCCGGCGGCCGGGCAGCAGCGTCCCGGCGCGGCCGGGGAAGCGGGCGGAGAGGCGGGAGGGACACCCCGCGGCCCCGCCGCTGTCCCGGGCCCCTCACCCCCGGGCAGAGCGACGGGGAGCCGCTCTCCCGTCGCAGAGGAGACCGAACGTGCCCTAAGCAGAGACTTCACCCCGAGAGACCCCGACTCTATTTAACTTTATTAAACGCGTGTACAGTCGAGCGTCCTGCAACGACAGCCTTGCTGGTTCAAGCGCTACTAGAGAAAAGACAGAGATCAAACAAAACCTACCACACGTGTATCTTTTGTCTGAGACCTGTGAAATATGTAGATGCCTAGAAAAACTGACTTTGACAGTCATCTCTATGAAGCAATTCACCCTAAAGATATATAGATATATTTTCTTCAAGCAAATTTTGCTCTATTTCTATGAATAAACCTTCATTTCCACTGAACACACAGCGGTGTAATGTTCGTTTCCGACCCTCGGTCTCTCCGGTGGAAGCACCGCGCCTCCGCCGGCCGCGCTCCGCGGCGCGATGCGGGGAACCCGCGTCTGCGCCCCAGGCCCCGGGAGGGCTGTCACACCGGAGCTAAATTCTTGGAGCAGATCCCTGGGGGAGGGGGTGGCTAGGCCGGGACCTGTCCCTGCCGCGGTTGCCCGGCCCGGCCCTGCAGCCCAGCGCCCGGGCGCTGCGGGAACCCCCCCGGCGTCCTGCACCGCTCCACGGTGACGCGAGCAGTTATCTATTGATGAAGGACAGTCGGACGGAGGATTCCCCTCTGGCCTCGGTCGTCGGTGCTGGGAAACTTAAACATCTCCCCTCTATCGATCATCGCGCCCGTGGGAGATGGGGCTGAGATAAACAGGAGTGCGGGGCGCTCCCCCGGCCCCGGCAGCTGATGCGCCAGATCCCACCGCGCTGTTTAATGTTCCAGGGTTATGACCGCACTGTTTACAAGACGTCTTCGGTTATTTATACTGTTACTATTAGCAGAGGGGCTTTAAATTTCCGCTTCACTTGCTCTTTCAATACCGTCCCCTCGTGCCATTTGATACCTGGGTCCTTTCTGGAGGAAAACGAGAGAGGGGCAGTGGGGGCTGCGGGGCCGCCCCGGGGCCGGGGAGCCATCGCAGCCGGCCCCCGGGCCAAGCCCCCTGTCCCGGCCGGGTTGCGGGGGGCGGCGGCGGGGGCCGGGCCACGGTCATGGGCAGCGCGGGGGCCACGGACCCACCCGAGAGCTGCCTCCCCCCAGCAGCCCCGCGGGTTGAATTGGATTTCTTCTCATCCGCCCCATGCCCCCGAGATATCGGGGTGAGGTAGCGCGTCCTCCAGGCGACCCAAATTCACCGGTCGGGTTCACGTGTGGGTCTGAGTTAATTAAAGCAGCTCTCTGTGAGCCGGGGGCTGGGCTAACATCTCGGCCCTCGTTATGGGAAGAGCCAGGGCCTGCTGTATCGTCCTTAATGGTCTAGAAGGGGAGAGCTGTTCAATTTCACTTTTTCACAGTTTTATCTCCATCCTGCACAATTACAAGCAGAGCTCCTCGCCCGCCCTAACCACACACAACTTAATTGTCATGAGCGGGGCTGCGCCAGCTGACACACGCGGTGACACACACGGGCGCGCCTGACTTCATGGCCAAACACATCACCTTGAACACCCGGAGCTCTTCACAGAATCACAGAATGTTAGGGATTGGAAGGGACCTCAAAAGATCATCTAGTCCAATCCCCCTGCCGGAGCAGGAACACCTAGATCAGATCGCACAGGAACGCATCCAGGCCTCTTGGTCTTGCCGAGCTCTGGCAGAGACGAGCAATTCTGGTAATCACAGCTGAGAGGGCTGATCTCTTCACCTCGGGCACTGGGAAACTCAGTGGGAATTGCTGTTCTCTTAAAATGCAGACAGAATAGAGCCCTCCGACCTTAAGCTAAGTGCAAATGACTGATACGGCAAATGCACAAATACTGTCTTAACCACTGAATTTACCCTTTTCAATTTACTTAACTGAAATTAACCAGTTGGATTTAATCGCTGAAAAATCTCAATTTAAATCCCTACTAACTAATGCCTCATCAAGACTCATAGCAAGGTGCTGTTTTCCTTCTAGAAAGCAGAAATTGATAGGCATCTGAGATACGCACAAAATCAAGAGTTAAATTCTGAATATTCTCACACACTCTGCTTTGCCACCCTGCTTTGCAATGCTTACTAACCTTTTGCGCTAGCCGTGTTCTCTCTTCATTTGCCCCGTGAAACACAACGTGGAGAAAGAGAAGGGAGAAATGCAACAGTCCCCTGTGAAATGTGAGGAACACAGCCGTAATCATGTGCCAAAAGCTGCAATGTAAGCAGAACAGTAAGAGGAGACTGTAGATTCCGTTATTTCTCATGCTGCTATTCACTTTATCTAGCAGTCGAGATTGCAAGCCCCTTGGGGACTGAGCAATTCCTCAAGCATCCTCCACCTTCCTCAGTCCTTGCCTCTGAGCAACAGTTCGGCAACAAGCAAAAAGGCAAAATGCAACAAGGAACAAACAAAAGCAACCAGCAGTACAGAAGAAGGTAAATGTCGGCTTTACTCTGACTGTAAAACAGTTAGTGGCCTTATCTCCATTTTGACAACAAACGTTTTCCAGGGACATATATGTGTCTGGGATCCCTCGGTCCACTGACTTCTCGTGTAGGGGCACAGCACTGACAGTATTAGCAGCCCAGGTTTCTTAGATTAATTGAGTCCTACTATGTATCTCAGGAGAACAATGAGTGAAATCATTCTTCCCTACTGCTGAGTGCAAATTTGCAGAAAAATATTCACGAACAGAGGATGTATGTTTAGTCTGACTGAAGCAATTAATGATTTTGAAAGGAACTCACAAATGTGCTAAGGGAAAACAGGGAACCAACTTAAATATAGATGTGAATGGTTTTAAAGAAAATATTTTGTTTGCTTTCTTGCTTTTCTGTACAAAGTGATGCATTTTAATATTTACTGAAATATGCTTACTCCCCTTCTCCATGTGAAAACACAGCTGACTTGATTTATCTTTCTGTATCTATATGGATGTAGATTCAGCTGTGTGAGTGTCTGTATACATTCCCTCCTAATAATGTTTGAACACATTGCCTGATTTCAACTGAATTTGACAGAGGTCTCAAAGATAACTAAATTGTTGTGCTTTTTTTTTTTTTNTGGAGGAAAGCGAGAGAGGGGCAGTGGGGGCTGCGGGGCCGCCCCGGGGCCGGGGAGCCATCGCAGCCGGCCCCCGGGCCAAGCCCCCTGTCCCGGCCGGGTTGCGGGGGGCGGCGGCGGGGGCCGGGCCACGGTCATGGGCAGCGCGGGGGCCACGGACCCACCCGAGAGCTGCCTCCCCCCCGGGGAGCCATCGCAGCCGGCCCCCGGGCCAAGCCCCCTGTCCCGGCCGGGTTGCGGGGGGCGGCGGCGGGGGCCGGGCCACGGTCATGGGCAGCGCGGGGGCCACGGACCCACCCGAGAGCTGCCTCCCCCCAGCAGCCCCGCGGGTTGAATTGGATTTCTTCTCATCCGCCCCATGCCCCCGAGATATCGGGGTGAGGTAGCGCGTCCTCCAGGCGACCCAAATTCACCGGTCGGGTTCACGTGTGGGTCTGAGTTAATTAAAGCAGCTCTCTGTGAGCCGGGGGCTGGGCTAACATCTCGGCCCTCGTTATGGGAAGAGCCAGGGCCTGCTGTATCGTCCTTAATGGTCTAGAAGGGGAGAGCTGTTCAATTTCACTTTTTCACAGTTTTATCTCCATCCTGCACAATTACAAGCAGAGCTCCTCGCCCGCCCTAACCACACACAACTTAATTGTCATGAGCGGGGCTGCGCCAGCTGACACACACGGTGACACACACGGGCGCGCCTGACTTCATGGCCAAACACATCACCTTGAACACCCGGAGCTCTTCACAGAATCACAGAATGTTAGGGATTGGAAGGGACCTCGAAAGATCATCTAGTCCAATCCCCCTGCCGGAGCAGGAACACCTAGATCAGATCGCACAGGAACGCATCCAGAGCTCTTGGTCTTGCCGAGCTCTGGCAGAGATGAGCAATTCTGGTAATCACAGCTGAGAGGGCTGATCTCTTCACCTCGGGCACTGGGAAACTCAGTGGGAATTGCTGTTCTCTTAAAATGCAGACAGAATAGAGCCCTCCGACCTTAAGCTAAGTGCAAATGACTGATACGGCAAATGCACAAATACTGTCTTAACCACTGAATTTACCCTTTTCAATTTACTTAACTGAAATTAACCAGTTGGATTTAATCGCTGAAAAATCTCAATTTAAATCCCTACTAACTAATGCCTCATCAAGACTCATAGCAAGGTGCTGTTTTCCTTCTAGAAAGCAGAAATTGATAGGCATCTGAGATACGCACAAAATCAAGAGTTAAATTCTGAATATTCTCACACACTCTGCTTTGCCACCCTGCTTTGCAATGCTTACTAACCTTTTGCGCTAGCCGTGTTCTCTCTTCATTTGCCCCGTGAAACACAACGTGGAGAAAGAGAAGGGAGAAATGCAACAGTCCCCTGTGAAATGTGAGGAACACAGCCGTAATCATGTGCCAAAAGCTGCAATGTAAGCAGAACAGTAAGAGGAGACTGTAGATTCCGTTATTTCTCATGCTGCTATTCACTTTATCTAGCAGTCGAGATTGCAAGCCCCTTGGGGACTGAGCAATTCCTCAAGCATCCTCCACCTTCCTCAGTCCTTGCCTCTGAGCAACAGTTCGGCAACAAGCAAAAAGGCAAAATGCAACAAGGAACAAACAAAAGCAACCAGCAGTACAGAAGAAGGTAAATGTCGGCTTTACTCTGACTGTAAAACAGTTAGTGGCCTTATCTCCATTTTGACAACAAACGTTTTCCAGGGACATATATGTGTCTGGGATCCCTCGGTCCACTGACTTCTCGTGTAGGGGCACAGCACTGACAGTATTAGCAGCCCAGGTTTCTTAGATTAATTGAGTCCTACTATGTATCTCAGGAGAACAATGAGTGAAATCATTCTTCCCTACTGCTGAGTGCAAATTTGCAGAAAAATATTCACGAACAGAGGATGTATGTTTAGTCTGACTGAAGCAATTAATGATTTTGAAAGGAACTCACAAATGTGCTAAGGGAAAACAGGGAACCAACTTAAATATAGATGTGAATGGTTTTAAAGAAAATATTTTGTTTGCTTTCTTGCTTTTCTGTACAAAGTGATGCATTTTAATATTTACTGAAATATGCTTACTCCCCTTCTCCATGTGAAAACACAGCTGACTTGATTTATCTTTCTGTATCTATATGGATGTAGATTCAGCTGTGTGAGTGTCTGTATACATTCCCTCCTAATAATGTTTGAACACATTGCCTGATTTCAACTGAATTTGACAGAGGTCTCAAAGATAACTAAATTGTTGTGCTTTTTTTTTTTTTGTGAAAACAGGCAGCTGACTAGAAAAAAAAAATCTTTAAATTCTGCATCTAAAGGAGAGGCTGCAACATGAACTAAGCCCTTATTAGACACCTGAGCACAGAGAGCAGAGTGCCAGCTGTAGATGAAGCTTCAAACACTTCTGCAATCACAGGATACAAGTTCATAGAAAACCTGCTTATGGACCTATGTGTTTTAAGATAAGAACTCTCTAAAAATAGTTTTAGTCCCATCTGATTTTAATACTATTATTCTTTTTCTTTTGGAAGGAAGCACAGCTCCACCCAACTACTTCATGACTATTTTTCAGTTCAGCTAGAGACTAGAAAAATCCTTTATTTGCAGAGCTGCACTCAGTGCTCCAGGTCCTGGGTTTGCTGCTCATGTTGTACTACCTAGCAGCAGTTTTCACAGTCCGTAAGGTCTTTAGGAGAAAGCATCCTTCCATCTCTTACAGGAAATACATTTTAGGCCTATTTTATCCTCTTGCTGGAATGAAAATCTGCCAGCCCGAAACATCAGCATAGCAAGAAAGCCACATTGCAAACACCTGCACAATGCCTTGCTATCCTGGGTGCTGACAGGGACAGTGAAGCCACGGTGGTGGTCGTGGCCCCAACCTGCAAGGTGCACAAGAAGAACTTATAGACAGCTTATTCTTTAAAGTGCCTCCAGGGTCAAAATTCCCAGCTCACCTCAGAAATTAAAAGACATAGAAAGTCTGTGTGGTTTCTTCTGTAGGGAAGATGGTTTGAATCCTGGGTATAATGACAGGATCACAAGCACAGGTTTGTTTGAAGCATTTGTATTGGTAACTCCACAGTTGTGTCTGCCTGGAAAAATACGCTTCCCTATAAATGAATCACATATATTTTTCAAAAGGCAATCTTTCCTGAAACCCCATTGTCATTGTCATTGCCATTCATTATTATTTACAGTAGAAAACAAAATGCAAAAGATATTCACTAATTGCAGGTAATAGTCTGTCTAAAAGAGAACAAAACTTACATATATCTGGTGTACAAGTGGAGGGCATAATCTTATAGAAGTGCAGGGTATTTCTAATTTCTGTCCGGATATCTGAATGTAGATTATCCCTCATAGTCTCCCAAAAGGAACAGATTTTCAAAAGAAATTTCAATCACATTGAAATGAAATTCATTTTCAATAGCATTGAAATTTGTGGCGGCAAACAGCAAAGCATTCTGTAATTTCCACATATATACACACCTAGAAAAACCTCCATACAGAATTTCTCCCAACAGCCAGTGATTCAAATTGTCCATATTCATTGCCAGCCCATGTAGCACTGACTATTCCTGTATTAAGGCTGTGCTGCCAAATGCAGGCCCACAGGGTACATACAACTTTGTGCTTATTCAGCCACGGATTGATTCGTGCTCTTCAGCTCAGCATGCTTTATGGATGGGAAGTGGCACAACCAGTAATAATTGCTTTGTTTGTCTCTAGTACTGTAAAGCTACTGGCATGTTATGGCTTGGTGAATGTCTGCCAACCTGAGAAGATGTCATACATCTGACCTAAGATTTACGCTCTGGGAGGGGTGGGAAAAAAACATGCATTACCTTTGTGAGAACTGCTGCTAGCAGACTCCAAATCCAGCAAAGTTCTGCAAGTAACAGATTTTCCTTCAGTTCACTCCGGACACGGATGTATCTGAGCTAGCTGTATAAAATTGACTTTGAGTAGCCCTAGGCATGCAATCATCACAGTTCCCCACAGCAGCGTGGACATACCCTAAGGTCACAACAGTCCTGGGATGACGCATTTTCTTGCCTTAGTGTCTTGCCCTTAAACTGAAACTTGTAAACAGATGAAATGCGTTTTCAAGCCGATGCGCATGTGTGCACACAGCTACACCATCCTCACACGGGGAGTGGAGAGATCCAAAACTCCCCGCAAGGAAAAAGAAAAGATCGTAACAAAAGCAGGAGAATAAAAACCAATGCAAATCCTTCCTTCACTTTAAATTCTAAGAGGCCATTTTGTGTAATCAAAGAGTAAACCCCCAACCCTTATTTACATCTCAGGCTGCTGTGTAAATTATAAGACCATATCCAACTGTAAATATGGATTATCTATACACTTGAGTTTTCTCTTAGTTGTTTATATGCTGTTTGAGAAACTGGGATTAGAAACACCAGGGAAAAAAGGGAGTGGTACAGATACACAGACAGGAGACAAGAGGAAAGGGGGGAAAAAAGGCATAGAATAATTCCTTTTCCTCTGACTACTACTGCTTGGTCCTTGTGAAAGGATGGGCAGGGGAAGGGTGGAACTATCAGCAGCTCCATCACAGCCGGGTGGAGCCAGACCACCGGGGAGATGGAAACCGGGAGGCTGAGAGCTGCAGCTGCCTTCTCTGGGAGGAACATCTGCAAAATCCTGTGCGGCAGCAGCAGCAGGGGAGGAGGAACGGGCACAGGCAGCGAGAGTTCCCAGGGATGTGCTCACACAGATAACTGTCCCACTGGATGGCTTCCCAGGCTGCTGCCGCAGCACTTCCCTCCCCCAATAGGGATGAGGCAAAAACCATTGTGCGCAACAAGCAATCCAAATGTCAGTGCGGCCTCTTGCTTCAGTGTCCTGTTTCTTGTGATGCTTTTTTGATGGTCAAGCTGCTGAGAATGGGAACAGTTCCTCCTCACCAATAACATATTTTGTTCTTACATAGAGACTTTCATACTGCTGGCACCTCAGAGTCAATGCAGAAATTAAACAGAAGATGGAAGTTACCTTGGAGCATTTGCCATCACCTCATGACCAAATGGTTTTCTATAGGAGGTCACTATCATTATACAGACAGGAAGAAAAAGAGTTGCAGAGCTGACAGCTGACTGTCTGAAGGTTCACATTTAAGCTTCGTGTAGGCTTAGGGTGCCCGCTCTTCTGGTGCACAAACTCACAAGCTGTTCTCCTAGGCATGCTGAAATCACCAGGGATCTTTGCTCTTTGAATTCAAGATAAAGATAGAAATTAGAAGGGCGTAAGGAAGGATCCTCTCTCCCAGGCTGCGTATCTGTATCTATATCTACACTTGACAGTATACATAAAACAGGCTATGGACCATTCTCTGGCTCTGATGTGTGGTCACATCCACACATGCCTGTGTTTTATTCCACTCTCACCAAAGGGTGAGAACAGTCCTTGGCACACACTATTCCCAAACCACGCTTGGACACGTTCTGGGAGAAGGTTAGTAAGACAGGCCAAAGGCATGTCAAGGACCCCGCTAACAACTAAGCACTCTGAAAAATAAGTAATGATCCTGCTTTACTTATCAGTGCCACTGTAGCCTTAGAAGCTAGAGCAATAAGGGTATTTGATGCCTCTGTCTCATCCCAGACTCGTGTTCTTCGCACTTCTTTTCTAGATAAACCTGCTATCTTTTTTTATGGGCCAAAATTTCTTAGTGGGGAACCTCTTTGCTATTTGTATCTCACAACTAATATATATTAAGACTAGAGGTCACTAGAAGCAAGAGATCAAGAACAAACATAACATGAGACTTGAACACTATATTATAAATTATGACATTGAAAACCAACTCCACAGTAAGTTCTGCAGTACCTGCAGTACCTGAGTCACAAATCCCCTGATACCAAAATTTGACATATGCCCTCAGAGTGTCTCTTTCCTGCCAAGCAGCTCCATTTTAACCTCATTCCCCTGCTTCAGTCCAGGAGACAGTCAGTAGGAGCTGTCTGTACACACTTATCATCTTTCTTTTGGGGTAGGAAGCAAGCTGGCAGGGCAAGCCAAGGCCAGCACTCCCAGATGGCTTGGCTACAGACACATGTAGCATAGCAGGGAGACTGCTGAGCAGACAATGTTACCATCTTTACATAGACTTTTCTCCCTGATTTCCCTCACGCTCAGTCTTCTGATTCGACTTTCACCATGTTTCTCTAGTACTGCCAACAAAGGTCAGGATGCAACGTCAGTAAATACCATTCAGTTGTAGAGGCTGAAACTACAGATATGTATTAAATTAAATGTATGTATTAAATGTATATATTAAATGTATTAAATATGTATAAAATTATTGTAAAGTTTACTAAAGAAAAGCCTCATCCTGATAATTTCACCTTTATTTTGGGATACTTCACTGTCATTTTCTTCATATGCTTATATTACATTAAATAGTATATCTAGCTACATATACTAGACAATATAAACACATACTATGGAATACATATACACTATAAAAATATGGCATACTATATACATACTATATAGTATCTATATTTTATATAAATAAAATACATAATATATATATATTATAAAATTAAACAGGATGTTTTAATCTTGTGGAGCTGGTTTAAGTGCCACTTATGGCAGGGAGGTAATGGTTTAACAGTCCTGACACGAGTTACCATACTGTGCATCATCAGAGAAGTGTGAGAAGGCACAGCTGAGTTTACAGTTTCACCTGATTGAGAAACTAAGCCCTGGAGCAAAGGATTCCTTCCCTGACTGATCTCCTGCCACAAGGTTAAGCTCATTCCCTGCTGACTGCCAATTTGGGAGATATCTCGTAAGTAACTTGCAGTATCATACGCATGGAGCTGACGACCACTCCACACAATGTCATTTCTACGGAGTACATGAGATACAGATTGCTCCTGGGTACCTCCTCTTCAAACACAAATACTTCAAATATAGTCTTCTGCACAGAGCCCACAGTACTCAAGACACAGCTGTATAAAACTCTACATCTAGCCTTCACTGGGGGCTGCCTCAAGGGGCCATCCGGGTTTCTTCTCTTCTCCCTACACTTTCCAATAGTCTACCATGCACTGGATCTTATTTGACTGAAAATTAATCCTGTAAAAATAGAAAAAATCCAGATAACCAAGAATTTGCTTCAGTTTGATAAGTGACTTTTTAACAGAAACCTGCAGTTACAGCTGAATAACAACATATTGCAATTGCATCTTTGTTCACTCTCGCTGCTGTAACTACAGAACAAAAATATGTGCAGCGTCCTAAATTTTCCTATTTTTCCTGTTATCCTTGTTTTTACTGCACTAGTACCGATGGTCCCACGCAGCCCACAATTTTATGCTGCAGAATGTCCAAGCACTGGAAACAGCCTCCCTGCACCTCCTTCTCCTATTTCCCAAACAAGGGATTCAGAAACAAAGACATAGGAAAATGAAATCATGTAAGGAAGCGACAGTGTCAGAAATGGCCTCTGTGCCTTCCCTGCTCAATGCCAGTACAGCATCTGGCAAGTTAGAACATGCAATAGCAAGAGGCAGATGAGGACACAGTTCCTGCAGGTGGAAAATCCTTAGCATCTCAGTCATACTAGTGGAGGAAGCCACAAAGCCAAGTTAGAGTTGCATGAAGGGATGGAGACCAAGAGGGAGAGAACATAAGGACAGGATAACCAGCTTTGTAACCATATAGGTGTGGAATAAAAAAGCAGGCACAAGTGATAAATGTCAAATTAGGTTGGTGCCCAATCACTTTATTTGCATTTCACGTTAAAGTGATCATAACTACTTGCATACATTTGCAGATTTTCCAAATACATATTTAAAGATGCAATCTTCAGAACATGTCCTAGCCTAAACAGGAAATGCTCAGGCTGACAAAGCAGCCAAAACTTTGAAATGGTAAGGGTTCATCTCTTCATCAGTAAAAAAAGTGGTTTTAATGTACAGTGATGACTGCATATTTCTGTGCAACACCTACTAGAAAAAGCTATATCCTGAAAAGAGTGTGTGGAGATAGACAATAGATGTCTACTTGCTAGAAGATATTTTGTTAAATTTATGTAGACCTTTATGAGCATGATAAAAAAACAGCAGCTCAGTCAGAATTCAAGCAAAATCAGTTCTTGTAAAGTTTTTCTTCAAACTTGCCTATGCAATCAGCTATTCAGAAAAAAAAAAAATCAGCAACTGTTGTGATACAGCTATCCTGTCAGGGAGGAGACATCATAACAATCTACGACACATTCGCAGTGTTAATTGTAATGACTCGGAGCCTTTAGGGTGAAGCCCAAAAAGAACGGAAACAGCCTGAAGGCACTCCATAAAAACGCTGGAGATCCCGTGCAGAGTTACTGAACTGTGGTAACAGTTGCTCTACGATTCAGAATCCCCGTTTCCAAAAGCTCGCCTCGCTTGACCATCTTCCGGATTGAAGCTGATCTGCGGTGGATCCGTTCCTGTAGGAAGCCGCAGGGTGGCAGCGCTGCTGCACAGTGCTGTGAAGGCAGCCTGCTAACAGGGGAGCAAAACCGGCATTAACAAGCGATACTGTCACTAATGTACTCGCAAGTGATTTGAAGTGAGAATCTGAAATAATTATTCTTGACAAGTAAGCCTAGTAATGGATTTCAAGGACTAAACTGAATCTAGCAGAGGAAAACATCCCAACTCCTAAGACTTTAAAATTTAAATTTCGTACTGTTCCCTCTATCCTAATTAAAGCTATTCCGCTATCACTTCAGAGAAGGAAAGTATATAATTATAGAACTTCAATTTCAAAAAATTGTCAATCCAGTGAATACTTTACACTACACACCTATAAATATACAGTTATAGACTTTTCATATAAAGACTGATGTGTCTTTATAAACCTAAAGTAGATGTGACAACTTTATTTCATTCTTCAGTCTGGGTGGTGGATCCTTAATTGGCCGCACTGCAGCCACACTCATTTGTTCCTGGGTTCCCAAGTGAAGCACAACAAACAGCTCTTCCATGAGAAAATCTAAGTAGAGCTGAAAGGCAGTTCATGGCAGGCTCACCTCCATGCACACAGCATAGGTGGGACAGTGCCAAATTTGGAGGACTGTCCTGGGCAGAGAGAACCAGAGCCATCCCAGCCACATTCACTGTGTTGTCCTGTCCTCTTCCATCCCTCCTCAAAGTATGCACCATACACCCACTTTGCAATGATTAAACAAGTTGCATATTGGATGAGTAAAAAGCAGCAGTCTTACTTTAATCATTTTAACATTAAAACCACAAAAAAAAGGGGTGAGGGCCACACAGTCCTCAAGGAACTTTGGAATATTTGAGGCTTCTCCGTCACCTGCTCGTATCTTTGTTTCACTTGGGGTCAGCAGTCTGCTTACACACCAAAGTACCACAGTTTGAGTGCTGCGGCCTCTCCCTTCAGTACCAAACATTGCTTTAAATTTAAAAAAAAATCTTGTAAGCAGCCGTAAGAGAAGCAGCAGTAACCAGAATTCTCCTGCAGTGCAACATGCACACAAGCAGCAGCAACAGTGTCAGCATGTTGTTGCTCCGAGTCCCAACTCACACCGCTGACCACTCAGTTCGGGCAGAGCGTGTGTGGAACAGCCAAGCCAGCCACCAAGGTGTGCGCAGCAAGCTAGGAGGTCTGAGGGCAGGTAGCCTCACAGAAACACCGCGTCCATGTCGTGAGTGTTCACACTATCTGATCTGCAAACTGGATCCGATCTCCTGCCGGTTTGCTTGCAAACGTGCCCCCTCCGACGATGCGGTTGGGATCAAGCCTGATCAGCTGGCCAGAAGCCACGTGCCACGGGCCTACCGGCAGCAGGCGTGCAGGCAGGGCCTTCCAGGGCGACCCACAGCCAGACCTCGGGCTGCACGGCCGGAAAAAATTCACCAGAAAAATCCCCCGCCCGCTCCGCGGCCCCGGCAGCTCCCGAGGGAGCTCTGAAGCGACGCGGGCACTGGCGCAGCCGAGGGCAGCAGCCTCACTGCGCCCGGCCTGGGGCGCTGACCCAGCACCAACACTATCACAGGGGCGATCGCTAGCGGGCCCCAGCGCCGGGGACCGAGGACCGGCGCGGCAACCGCCCCATGAGGCCAACAGCGGGGCGGCCCGCAGCCACCCGCCCGCCGCGCTGCCGCCACGCTCAGCCTGCCTAGCCTCCGGGGGGCGGTAAACGAAAGCGGAAGTGCGCTGCTAGCGCGGCCCTCCTTCCACCCCTCCCGCCGCCGTGACTTCCGGCGGCCGCTCTATCCGGCGCCGCGTCTATGCCCGCGGCGCTGGGGGATGTTTATTGTTACGGGGAGTCAGCCCAGAACCCGGAACGCCGCCGGGCGCCAGCGGCGGGGCGCCTAGCAACTGGCCCCCCCGCTCCGCCCCGCCCGCCGCCGCCCGCCCAGCCGCCCGCCAGCACGGTAAAGTCTGCCGCCCGCCGGCGGGCCGCGCTCCTCCTTCTCCTCTTCCTCCTCGCCGCCGCCTCAGGGGGCTACGGCTCGGCGGGCCCGGCCCGGGGGGACATGCAGCCCCTGCCCGGGGGGACATGCAGCCCCTGCCCGGGGCGGGGTGGGGGGATGCGGCCCCGTCGCCCCCGCGCGACTCCCCGCCTTGCTGCCCCCGTCCCTTCGCGGCTGAGGTGAGGGAGGCGTCGCGGGGCCTCCCACCGCTCCTCGCCGCGGCCCTGCCGCCTCCTCCCGGCTCTTTCCGCCCGGTACCGTTCCCCCCGGGGGCGGGCGGTGCGGGGCTGGGGCCGCCGTTGTCGGGGAAAGGAGGGGGCTTGAGCATCCTCCAGGGGAAACTGGCCGTTCCCCGGCAACCGGCGAGGCATCCACCCAAGGGGCCCCGGCTGCCCCGCGCCCGGGTCCCTGAAATAGCGTGCCCGACCCCGGCGGTTTGTCACAGCCCGTCACCTGCCCCGGCGCCGCTCCAGGGGACGAAGCGCAGGCGTTATCCCAGCGCTGCCGAGCGGCGGGGACTGGCGTGGCCAGGCCGCCCTCTGCCCGTGCTTTGTCTCTGCCGTGCTAGCCGGAGAAGTTTCCGTCTGGAGATGAAGGGGGGAAAAAATTGTGAACCTGAGTGTTGTGGGGCTGGTGCGTGTAGGGCTTTGAGTGAGAATAGGAAGAGTACTTTTGTTTCCTCAATCGAGACGCGCAAATGGTATATATTTGCCTGGGAAGGGAATGAGAGGTTTACCTGGTCTGGTAAAATATGTTGTAACACCAAATCAGATTTCCGTTTTTCTTAAAATGTTTTATCAAGTCGAAATGGTCACCTAACCTGTTGGTTCAGATTTTTATCATACTTATGGTGATTTTCCACAAATTATAAAGACCTAAAAGGATTGTTCTTAATGTCTGGAGTTTCACTATCGCTGGATATTACAAGGGAAAGATGTCACAAAAATTGGATGCAAGTATTTCTAGCTTTGAATATGAATGGATCTTTTTGATGAGAAAGATTTGAGGAAATGGCCTGTTCTGAATTATTTTAAAGTATGCTTCCTGGTCTTGTTCTATAAGCCGTTTGGCTTTACTTCTGCACCTGGATTTGTAGTGGAAGACTGCAGGTCCGTGGGGATGCAGTAGGCTTATCCAAGAGATTTGGCAGCAGGACTGGGCATTTCTGCCCTACTTGCTTACGTAGCTGATATCTCTAGCTGATGTCATCATTTGGTTTATTGGTCTAATTGGACAAATACTTTGACACCGGTTTTATGCATATTTGGAAAGTTTCTCCTTCTCCAAAATATATTTGTTTTAGTTCTGTAGGAAGCAGTCATGACTGTGCAAATCTTGGAAGGTGAGAATATTAGCTTTAAGATGGCCTTTTGCTTTAGGGACAATTTAACTTGACCCTGGAGACAACAGAAAATAAAAGCATACCCCTCTAGTTCAGTGGCTGTCACTAAGAAAGTTGTTTGGATCAGAGGATTTTCTACACAGATGGTAGTAGCTACATTGCTCTCAGTTCTGGGCAGTCATCTACCTGCCACAGTGACTGTAATGTACCTAAGAATTCAAGCAGATTTCAGAGGTCTGTCACATCCAGCATTTCGTGTGGACCTGTTTCCTGAGGGGCTGAACATAAATCTTAAAAAATGCAGCTTCAGTGGAAGGATATAATCAACTCTCTCCTTGTTCCCAATGGGCTTTATTGTATGCATTCTCTGTTCCCATATGGAGGTTCCTGTTAACTTCTTAAAAAATGGTTTGCAAGCAATAGTTTGATGAATGCCTAGTGGTGCAGTAGTGACAGCTATCTGTTCAGCTCCGCTGTTGGACTGTTTGTGGGGTCGGTCAGTTGGTGAACAGCTTTGGAGGAAGGTTAAAAATAACCAGTAGAAGTTGCTTATACTTATGCTGCTGGTGGAAAAGGTGTTTATTAAACTGTTCTGACATTAACAGAACCATTGTTAGATACCCTTCATCTACCTTTATAGCTCTGAGATTCTTGGATTAGAGGGTAGCCAAAAGCCTGAAATAGTACTTTGTTTATGTATCCCATCCTAAAGCCTTTCCTCTCTCTTTGATGATAATGGTGTGGTTGGTTTGGAACTTTTTGAAGGCAGAGAGCACTGGCTTTTTTTAGATTGTAAGATTTCAGTGCAGGGTGTTTGTCTTCATGTGTGTTTATAGAGTATCTAAAATAGTATGACCCTGGTGCTAACTTGAGGATGTATGGGTAATGCTTTGTTTAAGAACTTGAGTGCTCATTCCTTCCTCTGATGTATTTCTTTTTCTGGGAAGTTTCTCTAGTTTCAGTGTAGAATACATTACTTTACAGTGTCAAATATCCTCGAGTTAGCTTTTGTTGTTGTTTCTATGTTCATTATTGTGCTTTACGTATCTCTTTCTTCCTTCCTCTTTTTTTCTTCATAGGGTAATATTCCAGAGGTAACACTGAAATCTGTGTTGAAAAAAAAGAACAAACTTTTAAATTTCCTTGGTAAAATAATACAAACTTAGATGTGTTTAAGGTTTTGGCATAGGTTATGTTACACTAGTGCAAGAGAAATTGACATCAAAGTCAGCTAGTTTCTTGTGCTGGAGAAAGCTGAATGAAATACACAATTTAAAAAAAAAAGCTGCACATTTAGACAAATTATTATATTTTCAATTTTAGCTTATTATGAAATTAGCATTAACAGGCAAAACATTATTTTAGAAATGAGTTTTAAGCTGCCAAAATTCTGAGGTTCAGATGAGAGAACCTTTGGGCAAGAATCAACAAAACCTAAGCTGAGTTCAATAAAATCGATTTAGGCATTTGCAAATCCAGAACTGTGAAGAAACAGATGTTTGGTTTCTACTTAGTCCCTGTGCTCTGCAAGTGCAACTGCATAAATATGGAATAGTAACAGGCATATATGTAAGGCTGTCTTTGTAAAAGCATGATAGTATTATTTTCCCCATTTTGCAGATAGGAGATAGAAATGCAGAAATCCAGGTTTTGGGAAATAACATAATGGATCAGGGCTACAGAGCAGAGATACAGTAGAGTGTATCAATAGCAGAAAAGACAAGAGAAAACCGGGAAAGAAGAGTATCAGGTTGTTTAAGACTCCTGTGTTCCAGCTAGTCAAGCTGCTGGAGATACATATAAATAAAAACATTATTTATTGATTTATTTATTGTCTTTCTATATCTTTCTGTCTGTCTTTCTTGAAGAGGCCATTGTTGCACCTTTTTTGTANAAATTAGATTTAAGCTGCCAAAATTCTGAGGTTCAGATGAGAGAACCTTTGGGCAAAATGAATCAACAAAACCTAAGCTGAGTTCAATAAAATCGATTTAGGCATTTGCAAATCCAGAACTGTGAAGAAACAGATGTTTGGTTTCTACTTAGTCCCTGTGTTCTGCAAGTGCAACTGTATAAATATGGAATAGTAACAGGCATATATGTAAGGCTGTCTTTGTAAAAGCATGATAGTATTATTTTCCCCATTTTGCAGATAGGAGATAGAAATGCAGAAATCCAGGTTTTGGGAAATAACATAATGGATCAGGGCTACAGAGCAGAGATACAGTAGAGTGTATCAATAGCAGAAAAGACAAGAGAAAACCGGGAAAGAAGAGTATCAGGTTGTTTAAGACTCCTGTGTTCCAGCTAGTCAAGCTGCTGGAGATACATATAAATAAAAACATTATTTATTGATTTATTTATTGTCTTTCTATATCTTTCTGTCTGTCTTTCTTGAAGAGGCCATTGTTGCACCTTTTTTGTAAACACATTCTTCAGATTTTTTTTATATAGTGTATGCATTATTATTTTTTTAATAACATTTAGCTTGATTATGTTCACATGGTTCCTACAAATTCAGATTTCTTTGAGATTTACCAAAGAAAAATAGCAGGATGTCTTTTTTTGTCTAGATTTTTTTCATTGTTGTCAGTACAGTATGAGAGCTTAAAATTAATGCTTAAGGTACAGCTTGTAATAGGTTATGTTCACTTACTGCTTGGACAGAAGTATCTGAGTCTAGAAACTTTACCCAATATTTATTAACTATGCCTTGGAAGCAGTCAACATTGTATATGTATACTAAATGGAAATGGGTGTATTCAAAATTGTTAACACCTAGATTCAGGTTCTCAAAGAACACAGGTAATATTTAGCAGCAGCAAATAAAGGATTTTTTCAAGACAAATGAGAAAAACTTGGTAGTGTTCAATATTTGAGTGAAAAATTTAACAGTGAAGTGCTTCTGTTAGATCAGTGCTGTGGTCAACAGCTCTATGGCTGGATGGAGGCCAGTCACAAGTGGTGTCCCTCAAGGGTCTGTCTTGGGACCAGTGCTCTTCATGTTTATCAACGACATAGACAACGGAATAGAGTGCACCCTCAGCAAGTTTGCAGACGACACCAAGCTGAGTGGTGCAGTCGATACAATAGAGGGAAGGGATGCCATCCAGAGGGACCTGGACAGGCTGGAGAAGTGGGCCCATAAAAATCTAAGGAGGTTCAACAAGGCCAAGTACAAGACTAGGAGAAGAACTCCTTGAGAGCAGCCCTGTGGAGAAGGACTTGGGGGTCCTGGTGGACAAGAAGCTGGACATGGGCCAGCAGTGTGCACTTGCAGCCTGGAAGGCCAACNTGTTTTAAACTACAGGAGGGGAGATCCAGGTTAGATATTAGGAGGAAATTTTTCATTCAGAGGGTGGTGAGGCACTAGAACATGTTGCCCAGAGAAGCTGTGGATGCCCCATCCCTGGAGGCATTCAAAGCCAGGCTGGATGGGGCCCTGGGCAGCCTGCTCTAGTGGTTGGCACTTCTAACCAAGATGCACCGTAACTGCTGAAAAAATTCTTCCTGACAGCTCTACAGCATGTTAATGTTCTTTTTTTCCTTCAGGTCCTCTTTTAATGATAAATCTTTTCTTTTTAAATTGTAGTTTTCCTCTCTTTCAAACACTTTGTCCTGAATGAGCATGTGTCTTTTCTCCCCAGATCTGTTTAAGACAAGCCATCAGAGTTTTATGGGGACATTATTGTACAGTATTATGGTTTGCTTAGAGGTTAGCAACCTTTCAAGGGTGTTACGCATTATGGTGTCATTCTTTCCGAACACAGAGGTGGAGGATGGCAGTAGAAACTTGCTGATAATTGGGAGACACTGCTGATTTGAGATATTTTGTTTTCTTACACAGCAATTGTTCCTGGTTTCCAGTAAGTGAACTCAGTGAGAGCCAGGAGTTAGAGACAGGGTGAAAAACAAATGCCTCTCTGAAGATGCCATGGGTTCCAGCTCCTCACTCAGTGCTGGCCCTGCCTGCATGCCATTCAAAATCTGCCCATGTGCTATCTTTGGATCCATAAATTGCTATCCCAGTCTGTAGTAGTCTATCAAAACCAGGTAGGATAAGTAATTTCTAACTTTGAAGTTTCATATAATTTTTGTTGGTTTTTAAAAAAAATGAGTCCAGGAACACAAATTAATTACTGTTCTCTTCTTCTTTGCTTGCTTTCCCCCCTTTCCCCACCCCCACTGCAACACATAGCTTTTAGTTTTTCTGGTTTTCTCTTCCAGTTTCTTCATCTCTTTTCTGTGCTATCAGCCACCTTGGCTTTTCTTATATTGGACAAGCAAACAATTACAGAATAATTCTTTCTGCTGGGATCAAGCTGCACAGTAGAAGCAGCAACCATCCCAGCAGTTGACCCAGTACGTTATGCACGTCTGCCTTGTAGCTTATTACTTCTGTATTGTCAGTGAGTTGTAGGCAAAGATGTACCTTGAGTGAGTTCTCAATTAGAGACTATGGCATGATGTTTAGCAAGTTGTAGTCTGATGAAAATACTGATAATAATGTTAATTTTGTATCTTTAATATTTCTGTTATAGAGTATAAGGCCAAAACATTTAAAGTGATATAAATGCATTGCAGTCTGTTATGCATATTGTTGTACTTGATGCTTAGTCTCCTGCTTCTTCTTCCATGGCAATGACCATGTAGAGCATTTAATATATCTGACTGTTTTTCCTTGACTCTGCTCTTTGCTTTCTGTTGTATTCATTTTATATGAAATACTACTCAAATTTTCGATGAGTGGATCAAGATAGTATTGCCTCTGTCTCTTAGGCTATGTTGTACTTACACTACTTCTGGAGTAAAACTAAGATTTTTACATTTGTGTACAAAGAAAAAATGCTTAATGAACTACAGTATTTTAATGTAAGTCCTTTTCACTATATGCCAAAGTTCTTGCTCTTTTCCCGTCTCCTTTCCCCAAATACTTCGCCTGAGATTTACTTGAGATGTCCACTGTCTTGGCTTTGGCGTGCTTGAAGAAGACATGTCGGCAGTCTTGGGCTGGGCTGAGCAGTAGCCTAACTCCTGGTCTTGCAGTCCTGCACCCCCAGTTGAGGTGCATGTTAGGAGTGTCACCTTCAACGTGCATGGGCAGACTCAGTGCTTCCTGGGTGCCTTAGGTTTAATGTGCATGCACCGGGCAGCCGTCTTGTGCCTTCACAGTTACTCATGCTTTTCCTCGGAAACACTCCAATTTACTCGGCACATACAATGCGCTCATTCTGTGCCATTCCTGTGGGCAGTGCAGAAGGGGGTGAGAGGCCACTGTGGCTTGGCCTGGGCTGTTGCTGCCACCAGGATTTGTATAGTTCACATTATGCTGTTACATTGGGGGAGACAGTCCAAGAGTGCTGGATGAAGAAGGGAGAGCTGTGGTAGCAGGCTTCCTACAGGCTGTGGTTTGTGTAACCCATGTTAATTCAAAGTTATTCAGCAGGCTCATCCATTCCAACACAAACGTCAAGCTGTTCAGAATTATCAACCTCAGCAGTCAGAGAAGTGAATTTTCCTGAGGTGTGTAATGACATCCTCAAATGAGCTGGGGAAAGATTATCCCCTGGAGCTACGGAAAAAGTTTCAGTAATCTTTACTGTGTCCTAATACAGTTAGTAAGAGTTGTAACATATTTAATGGGAAAGTTTAAATATTATATGTATATGCACTTTGTTTCTGTTAAGTCTGGCAACGTGGCTTCAAACAAGTAACCTATTTTTTAGCATACAGGATGCAGGCACCCACCCTCCCCACACACAATTAGCTTAAATGAGTCAGAGTGTAGTCACTTCTGCTTCTTGTCTCACATAAGGGACGGATGTATACAATGATGTTAATAGGCAGTTTTCTACTAGTATGTTTAATTTTATAATTTTCCCTTCTCAGGATGTGATCTTCATGGTGAGCTGGTGCGAAAACTGAGTTGTAAATCACCCCAATGGATGCAGACAGTGATGTTGCATTGGACATTTTAATCACAAATGTAGTGTGTGTTTTTAGAACAAGATGTCATTTAAACTTGAGGAAGATTGCTTTAGAGGGAGCAAATGTGATATACAAGCGTGATGTTGGGGTAAGAGATTCAACATACCTCAGTTATCTGTCTGATATCTGTGTATGGTGGACAGAGAAAAACAGTTTTATTTCTGTATTTGTCTTGATAGGCATTTAGTGTGTCATACACTAAATGTACAGTAAGGGAAGGGGGTAAACATTGTCTCAGAAGCAGCTAGTGAGGTGAATATTAGATATAAGGTATGTGATGAGACCTCTTACACATCAGGGTAATAACGTTGATAGTTTTGTCAAGGAAATATAGATAAGGAGTCAGCTATGTAGGAGTCACTGTAATAAGAAAAAAATCAGTACAATGCTCCTGGCTTCCAGCTTTTTATTCAGAGGAAAATACCTTAATTTAGTCTGTTTTGTAAACACTAAATCACTGGCTGAGATATTCCATGCTTATTTTGCTCTTCTCAAGAGCTGTATTTTTTGGGGTTTTTTTTAATTACTGAAAGAGATGAAGGAACAGTTAAAGGCTATCAAAAATAAAGGAAGTATTATTAGTGTAACAGTTGATTTGTCTAATAGTTTATTTTTTTTCCAGTATGAAATTGAACTACCACTAATTCCCAATTCTTTCACTTTTATTTTTCTTTTTAGAAAGTATTAATGAAGCTTAGGAAACCTAGGATTACAGCCACAATTTGGTCCTCAGGAAAAGTTATTTGCACAGGAGCCACAAGGTGAGTTCATGAAGATTCTTTCTCTAGCTGTAGATTCTTGTGTATTTTAAAACATAATGTTGTAAATAAAGAAGATGCCATGAGGCAGTACGTGCCACCATTAAGATTCACTCACACTGGATCACATGTAGATCCTTGCCAAGACACACATTTGGGAGGAAGCTTTCTATGTGAAGTGTCTGCAGTTGGACTGAGTTGAAAGCTTAAGCAACATCAGTGTAGCCTTCTGGGAGAGAAGCAGGGGAAACTATTTAAGAGGCAGCCTCTTGCTAGCTATTATGAAGAAAGTTAACTCTGTCACAGCTTAACCCAGGACAGAAGAAAATCCTGAAATTTCATTTGAGAACTCTTAAGAATTCTGTGCTTTCAGACAGAACTTGAAACTTGGGAAGGGATGACATTTTTTGAGGGGTATCTCTTAGAATTTAATGAAAACCCATCTGAATTTAATCAAGTTTATATGCTGTTGAGGGACTGAAAGAAGGAAAAGCAAATTCGCTGTTCAGATACATCTGAGACTTGCTAAACTCCTAACAGCTGAATTCCTTTAAGATACGTCTGCATTGTGGAGTGAGGATAAGGTACAAGAGTAAGTCTGCATACTCTTTCTGTATATCATCTCTGTCTCAAAATGGAAGATGACTGTTCAGGATGTTAACTCCAGACTACCTGTGATCATATGTCTCTTAAGAGTATTTAGTATCATAATATGATCAAAATATGTCTGCAACTTCAGCTGGAGCTGGAAGGCATTCTTCAAATGGGGCATAAAGAACTCTCTTTGAATATCCAGGGAGTTAAGATGCGTACGTGGAGTAGGCTAAAATGAAGGCTGTCCATGTGAGTGTGGTTCATGCATTACATGATTTAACAGTTCATCTTGTAGTCTGAGTAGCTATTGTGGTTTGTGTGCACACAAATTCATACTCTTACTTCTGTTAATGATAGATTCTTTTCTTTCTTCTTTATAGTGAAGAAGAAGCTAAATTTGGTGCCAGACGATTAGCTCGTAGTCTACAGAAACTAGGTTTTCAGGTAATTCTAATGAAAAAGGACTTGTATCACTCAAGCAATGCTGGTAGTCCATTTTTCAGAAAGAAACAAAAATGAAGGAGCGTAACAATTTAGCAGTAAGCATGTTTTCCCTCAGATGCCCCTTTTCTGTCACTATATATTTTGCAGACACTGGTTAAAGAGAAGCTGTTTTGTTTTATGGGTTAGAGTTTCATTTGGCATCTCAGAGTAGTGCTTCTTCACTGGCTAACGAACAACAAAATTTGCTTAATAAATTAGCCCCCTGCAGGTGTTTCTGTGGTAGAATTTATAATAACTTGAAAGATTTATTTGGAAGAAGTGCTGAAGAGTATAAACCTGTTATTTGAAGATAATTTCCCCTCGTTTCTGATGGGAGTAGCAGATAAGCTTCCATCTGGATAAAGTCAAGTTTGAGCGTCTTTCAGTGGGGAAAAAAGTGCTCCAGTGCTGTCAGGTTACACAGTGGGAAATAAGCTAAATGAAACCCCTCTTTTTTCTGGGTTTGGGTTAGCATTACCAGGCAAAAACACTGCTTGCATTTCATAGTAAAGGTTGAAAAAGAGCAATATGAACGACTGAAAATGACGTGTTTTAGTACTCTAAGATTTCCTGTTAGTCAGTTGGGCTGTTTACCCACGTTTCAGTTTACGGACAGGCAATTGAATAGACACAGTGGCTGTCTTTTGGCAGGGAGAGGATCCCTTTGATTGTAATACGTAAAGGGAGTGATGACAGGCTGTCCTGGCAATGCTGCATCAGACGCAAGAAGAAGTTAAGACACTTTCACTGTTACGAATGCATACACAGATCATATCTTCAGTGATACTGCAAACACTGGTTGCTCAGCGGTGCAATTGTTTAGGAACTGTCTGTTGGCGTTTTTATTGTAATTTAAAATGGCTGTGGTAAAGAATAGCTGAAAGCCAGTAGTTTGAGCTGGGTTTCAGAAAGCAGTGGAGCAGATAGATAACTTGCTGTACTGGCCACTGAAGATTTGAGACAAAACAATTTTCGTTTTTTCTTATTCTTGTCTTTAATAAAAATGGTGTATAGCAACAAGGCATTAAAGAAGTTTTCAAATTGCATAAGATTCTTGAAACAATGAAACTGAACCATTTTTTCGCTTATTCTGATATTCTGTGAGCTATTTAATTTAGTTTATTTTCAATTTGCAGGTGTTCAGTACAGCAATATGAGTTGTTTCTTTGTCTCATTCTTAAACTATACTCTAACCATGTAATACAACTGAAAATATCTAGTTCACCAGTTCCTGTACCATAGAAAGATAAAGTAAGCAATTTGAGTCCGTTAGGTTCTGTTTAGATTCCTACTAGAAATGTATCAATCACAAGGTTTTAGCTTTGAGATCTCATAAAAATATTCTAATTAGTATTCTTCTAACTTTTTTTGCAACTCATACATCTGTCTCCCTGTAAACTGAATTTCTAATGTCCTTTTTTTCCTCTCTTTTGAAAAGGTAATTTTCACAGATTTTAAAGTTGTGAATGTTTTAGCAGTGTGCAACATGCCCTTTGAGATCAGATTGCCAGAATTTACGAAGAATAACAGACCTCATGCGAGGTATGGTAGGATTTTAAAGAGTTATAGTCTTGAGATATTTTTTAAGCTTTTCTGTTTCAGTTCTAGATCTTTTTTTTACCTTTTGTTTTCTAGTTATGAACCGGAACTTCATCCTGCCGTGTGTTACAGAATAAAAACTCTCAGAGCTACCTTACAGATTTTTTCCACAGGCAGTATCACAGTTACAGGTATTTTGATGTCAAAAATATATTTTTAATTTCTTGGGAATATTTAACTTTAGGACCAGTAGGTTTAGGAAAGGAAGATGTTTAAAAACAGTCAAAAGATGTTGAAGGGATATTGTTTCCCAGTGCTAACACCTAGTTTGTTTTTGAGTGAAAGTGCCAGAAGGATTGTAGAGCATCCCAGCTGTTATGAAATTAAATTACTGTATTATTTATTTGTAGTCTAGCTGATGATCAGTGTAGAAAATCTTACAGATTCCATGCTAGAGTCTTCTTGTAGGTAAGAGTGATCAGAGGAACACCTTCTTAAGTTATGAGGAATTATTTTTGTCTACAGTATAAAGTTGTGGTAGCTAAAAATATTAAGGTTGTTTTTAAGATACTATTGTTTTAATTTCTAATTGCCTGATTTTTCTCTTCCTACTGTTTTTTTTTTCTTTTTTTTTTTCTTTTTTTTTAATATGTCTCAGGGCCAAATGTAAAGGCTGTGGCCAGTGCTGTGGAACAGATTTACCCATTCGTGTTTGAAAGCAGGAAGTAAATTTTATAATTCACCACTTGATGGTTAGTTTCCCTAACCAAGCACCTTTAAAGACTGCTGCACATTGGACTAAAAGCAAAAAAGAAAACTGGACCAACCATAACAGAGGAATACAGACTCTTTTACTTGGTCATGGCTACAGTATAAACTCCAGTTCTTTTGGATTTTACTCTTAACAGTGCTGTAGTGTAAAAACAGAAGTTTACAAGATATGAAATTGCTGCTTTTAAAAAGACATTCTATTTATTTTTGCAGTAATTTCTGTGTATTCATAAGCAAAGCTGTCACGATGTGCACTACCTTTGAAACTTTTTTTTTTTTTTAGTTTGAGCTTGTGTTTTATTTGTGAATATTCTTTTACATTTTTGTATGCTGAATATTGGGCACCAAAGAAGCTGTAAAAGTTATCTTTTTCACCTGATGAATGTGCACAAATAAAAGTTTGGGAAATATTTCTCTTCATACCTGTTCTGTTATATTCATTTCCCTTTTTCTATTACCATTAAAATTGTATAGTTGCAAATTAATTTGAAACAATGTAAGAATAGTCTTTTGCTGATACCTTCTGTTTCTATTTGTAGTATGTGTAAAACTTTGTGTGTGGGTTAGATTGAAGTCTATAGTAGTTACGTATGTTTATCTGAGGATGAAATTTGGTTTGTTCCCAATTCTCTTAACTACATGCCGGATTTTAAGTATTTTCTTGGTGTTACATGAAAAGAAGACATTTCTAAATATAAAGGTCTACAGCAAGTGTTTTCCTATAGATGATGAGGAAATCTTATCAACTAAAGATGCTACTGTAGAAAAACCAACTGCCTTGTCCACCTGCTGGATGCAAAAGGAAAAACATTACTGTGTGAGCTTCGGCTTTCAGGAAAAGTGGTGTTCTGCTTCAACTCGAGAAGATGGTATGGTCATGCTAATCCAGCCCCAGCCTATTGCTGAATGATTAACACAGACCTTTTCTACACTCTTCTTACTGTATAATATTTTAATGACAGGAAGTGCCAACAAGCAATGAAGCTTGATTCTGGCATGTATTAATCTTGGACTTGGAAGCCAGTAGATGTTTCTCTCAGTGCACATTTGAAGCAGAGGAGAGGTGAATGCTTAAAAGTAACTGCAAATGCTACTTTAAAAAAGATACAATAAATATGTATAAATGTATGTATGTCTTTTTTCCCTATCTCACTGAAGAGAAATGTAATGTTACTATTATGTGCTGCAGGTAATGCACACTCTTAGTGGGTGCTAAAAATAGTAAACCCCGAACTGTTACTGTACCAGAAGTCACAGCTGGAAAAGAATGGTGGAAGAACATCCTGAAGAAGAAAATGCCTAGCATAATGTATTTAATCTGTCTGAGGGCATGGCATAGAAGTTGAGGCCGTCCCTATGATTTAATGCAGAAATTATGGAAAGGAAGGAATAGTATGGGAAATGCTTAGCCAAATCGTTCACAACAAAAGGAAGGAAACAACAATTTGTCACAATCCTTAAGTGATATGTTCATAAAAGCCCTTTTAAGCTCATTGTAGGTAGGAAAGAGAGGGTTTACAACCATGAAATTACTAAGTTGAGTTTAACAGTCGTGGAACTCATGATAAAGAGCAGGGAGAGGGATGCTTGCTATATGCAAGCTTTCTAGTCTGTATAAAAGGTAGTGTGGACCTCAGCACTCCTGACACTAATGATGATTTTGTGAAAAATCATAGAGAGCAATGAGCAAAACACCATTGGGGAATACAAATGTAAAAAAGTAAAAGCAGAAAGTATTTGAACAGTGAACAAAATTGTAAGGGGTTTCCAGGAACAAAGTGTAGTCCTAAACTGATGAATGAGGATTTGGCCATTATAACTACACTAGCTGTCTAGATTAGGCTTGTCTTTTTTTCTTTTAGATCAAATTACAAAGCACTTGAGTGCTACCAGTGAAATTCTGGAGCTTTTATGAAGCATATGTATCCTAAATTTATCTGTGGATAAAGAGGAACATTTTGCGTTTTTTGTTAGCACTGTCACATAGTATGAAATCTGCCGTTAGAAAAAAAAAAGAAAGGTAATAATAAGCTGCCATGTATTAAAATGGGATCTATTTCTTTTGAAGTGTTGCTTAGATCCATGCTAGGGGTTTGAAAGCCTTCATAACAATCTATAAGGGAACTGAAAAGCATGCTACTAAACTTGAAGGGTAGTATTGAGAAAGAAGAGAATAGCAAATAAAATATTCCTTGAAATGCGTGCTCACCTGTCCTTCTAGCTCCAAGGGAGCCTCAAACTGTTGGTGACAAATACACTTTAAGACCTCTGATGATGAAGGGCGTTTGGCATGATATGCTTATGCTTGGGGGGGTATCACTCTATTTCCCATCACTGCTCTAAATCAGTAGGTCCCTGCCTCAGTCTGGAATAAGCCTTGCTGCTGCTCGTTTCTGTGTGCATACACACATCCCCATCTTCACGAGTTAGCCTTCTGTTTCCTTTGCCATGTTGTGCTGCCTGCACCTCGGCTGCTGCTATCAACTCCTGCAGTCGCAATGTGGACCGCAGCCTGGACAGCATGTCTTGGTGTGCTAGATCTCACCTCCAGTGTGAGGAGCGGTGCTTTAAGTTAAACTTACCTGTCAATCAATCAGCTCTTCCTCAATGGCTGTGTTTTCTAGAGCACTGTTCATCTGTCCCTGGATTCTCCAAGTGGATCCCATGCAAAACTCTGCACAGCATTCAGCTGTGACACCAGCAGCACCATAGAAATTTATTTCACATTCCTTAGGGAGAACAGTTAGTTCTATTTATACAACCTAAGGGCTCCTTTTTGCATTAGAATGATAACTGACTCATTCCTGGTTTGGGAGTTGTCATAGCCACTAGATCTCTTCCTGCAGTTTCTAGCTCCATTTTGTCATTCTCTCTCTGTCTTGCAATTAGCGTTACCAGAGAAATTTGCACTTATACTTTCAGAATTGTATCCTGCTTTTTTCAGACTCTTCTCACTGATTTGCAAAGCTCTGAATTCCAACCTAGTCTTTCCCAGTTTAGTATTGCTTGCAAATTTAATAAGCATATTCTGTTCTGTAATCCAGTCCATTAATGAAGATACTGAACAATTTTAGATTTGGGACAATTTTTTTTATGGAGTGCTTCAGAGATCCAGGAATGAGATTTGTAAGATGTGTTCCTTTTTTCCCTTCCATTTTCATAGTTGATGAGGTTGTGACCACCAGCTCTGTCTCATCAAATATGCAGGCTTTGATATGAAAGACCAGTACAATTAGGGCTACATTTATAGGGCTTTAAAGGCCTAAGTCAGACTACAGTTAAAACTAACTATAGTGATTTAAAATGCCCTTGACTACAGCATCATCACCTTTTGGAGGTATCTGAAGCTACCGGGGTCTCTGCAGTTAAATCAATGCTGAAATGATGCCTTCTTCAGAAAGACGGTATTTTTACTTACTAATTTCTGCACTAAATAGTTGTGCCTGGGGAAGCTTTGGAAGAGCTCACCCATGAGGTTCTTCTGAGGACTGCTGGCTCTAGGATCAGGACAGGAAAAAAAAAGGCCTACCAGCTAGCCAGTGGCCAGCGGAAGAGCTTCTTCCAGATTCTCGCTTTTTTTAGATTACATGGGATCTGCATAGTTAAAAATCCAGCATTGTGATAACTACTTACCTGACCTTTGTACCAGAAGTCCAACAGGGCTTTTAGATTGGTTCCCTGAAAGCTTACCATGCAGGAAAGTTGTGGTACAGATTTGGCTGATAAGGTCCCAAGGTCGCTACATTTCCAGTGACTTCTAGCAAATCATGTCCTTGGATTCAACAGTTTCTTTTCAGGTTTTGTACAATTGCTCACTGTCTAAATAGACCCATCGTATAAATGTACAGTGTCAGTATCTGGAAGTGTGGCCATTTGAGGATCTGCTCAGAACTGATCTGCTCTGCTCAGAAGTAAAACTTTACCTAGATCAGTAAGTTACTGTTCCTTCAGTGCAAGACACAGGCAGGTGGTTTTAATGCTATGCGACAGCAAATGAAGTGGGATCATGTGCTTAGTTCAAAGTAGAATCTGCACTCCAGCTGCCAGTGCCAGTCTTGCTTCCTCAGTTAAATGCTGGAAGAAATGCTGCTGTGTGGCTGCTGAGACAGCCAGCATGCTTTGAAAGCATGCTTTTTTATTTAAACAAAGAACCATTTTGCTAATAAATGTTTATCTACTGATCGTTCTAACAATCTATTAACCTTCTAAGAAAAAAAGACCTAAATTCTTCTATTAGAGCCAGATAGATGACCCTTTGTAAAGGATTGTTGAGCACTTCAGGATACACTTGCTAAGCAATAAGCAATAATTGGATATAATTTATTATTTGCAGTGATTACAGTTTCTGAACTCCCTTTGTGCTGCCCTGTGCCAGACAATTCTCACTTTCTGAATCCAAAAGTCAAAGTCTAGGGTGCCCGGTGTTGAGAAATAAAATTATTTTGGCATCAACTCTGGTACATCCAGCTTCCAACTTTGACTGGGTAGCCAAAAAAATCCTATCTCCTTTTCTGTAAGGCCATCCTCAATCTAGAGTAACTGATTATGCAAATATCCCCCCATTAAACAGTTTGAATATGTTTTCTGAGGAGTATTTCCTAAGTCACTGAATCCTAGCCCTCCCAGGAACCTTTATGTAAAGTTCCTCTTATAAGCTGAACATGCTCTGTGTTATGACTAATTAAGTTCTGATGAACAATATCCTTTTTCAAGTCTTGTTAAGCTGAAGCCTAAATTAATTTGTAAACAGTTCATACCCAGTTGTTCTGCTGTTCTGCACTAACATCATCCTTTACACTCCATAGTTGTCCATTTTTGCTCTATGGTATTGTCTTCCAGGGTGAACTCTTCTTGAGCACGGGTAACTTGAATCATACAGAATATTCCAGCTTCCGTTCCATACCTCCTGTATGTAAGAGGTGGTGGTTTGAAACAGACAGAGCCTAGGTTGCCAGTGAGTTATAAACTACAACAATCTTTAATATTGGCTGTAAACTGCCACTGAAAGAAGCTCTGCTAAGAAACGAAGGAGAGACTATCTTGTGTATAATAAAGATACCATGTGTCCCGTTGGAGTGAGTGTATTGCTGAACTTTTTTTTTTTTTTTTTCTTTTTTGTATCAGTCTTTTGGCGAAGGCTGCCCTGGCTCTAGTAGAGCTGCTCTTTCTCTCTCTTGGCATGTTCCCCTGGCACCAGTTTCTCTCTGCGATGGCTCATCCAGCACAAAGGCGTCTTCACGTATTTTCTGAAGAACCAAAAAACCCACAAAGGTTGGCCAGGGGATGCCGGCGGGCACGGCTGTCCGGCAGCACAGCTCTGCAGCGTGCCCGCCCCCCGGCAAACCGCCGCAGCGCCCTGGCCCCGGGGGACGCTCCGGCCGCTCGCGCCGCTTCCCCGCCGGCCCGCGCGGGGGCAGCCCCGCCGCACGCGCCGCCCGCGCCGCCGGCCCCGGCTCCGGCTGCTCCCCTCCAGCACCAGGGCAGTTTCCCTCTTTTAGCATGCGGCATTGAAAGGCTTTGTCCCTCTGGCACCTGGGGGATGCGGTTGCGCTGGATACTTACTGTTTAGCTAGTTCCATGGATATTTGCTCCAAAGAGCATCCTTTTGTCTCTGGTATAAACACAATAACAAAAGCCAGGGATGCTAGGCTCATTATTGTGTAAATGAAGCACACCCAGGACAAGCCAATGAGCTCTACAAAGGAAGAAAACATGTCTTTTTAAATTTTCAAATACTGCAATTTTCTTTATGTTGCTGTATTTTTATAGGATACAGCCCCTAATGCATGGGAGAAGTTAGAAAGAAGCTAGGATGTTATTTGTAGCTCATTTATTTGTGTCTGGCCATAATTTGAAAAAGAAGAGTGTTTTTGCTTTTCCTAATACTCCTTATGGAAGACCATGATGAGCCCATATTGACCCATTTATCGTGAACCTATTGATTTATTTTGCTTGCACTCACTCTGGATGAAATCAGTGAGTAGCCATTGTTACTGGTTTGTGGAAGGGCACCAGGGGTCACAAGAAACTCAGATTTCCACCCATGTCTGTTTTTGTTGCACATTCTTTCATGGAGCAAACCCAAGCATTTCTCACACTGTTGCAGTTGTTTCCAGTTAATCCTCCCACCTGCCAGTTCCCAGCATTTCCACTGCAAGTTGTGGGTCCTGTGCCAGAAAGGGATCAAAGAGGGAATGGGTAATGGGGCCAGCCCAGCCAAGAGTTCGTGGTTTTCTGACATCACAGTCCAGGGGCAGGTAGGTCCTCAGACTGAGGGATGCACTCAGCAGCCCCTGGAATGTAAAGCATATACAAACACAGCAGGCTGCTTGCAGCCCCCTTAGCCTTCTCCCCTGCTGAAACTAAGGCAGTTCAGACATTTGTCACTTGTGTTATGACAGCTGAAGCTGCTATCTAGCCAGTATCTTCTGCATCAGATACCAAAGTGGAAGTGCTCCTGGGCATGGTGGCCCCAATTCTGCCTTTCTGCTCCAGATTAAGACCATATATTTGCTTGTAGTTACACTTTCATAAATCCAGATTAGATCCAACTAAACCAATAGAGTTACTGTGGCTTTACATTCATTGAAACTGAGACCAGAATGACAGCTAGGTGTGCATTAATGGGCAGTGCTGCACCACAGGAGGGGACCTTCAGGTAACACAGTTGATGCCGAGGACATGAGGTCTGCACTATGTGGTTTTGGGGACATTTCCTGAGGAATAGATCTAATCTGATCCAAGGACTGAGCAAGTGTTGGCAGCTGGAGTGCATTCACTGTGCGTTTTCTGGTTTGGTTTTGTCCAAAAGCTTGTGTAGTTCAGGACTGCAGTTCTGTGATGCAAACCACCGTGCATCGAGGGGGGGCAACTGGATAATCTGCTTCTGAAGAGGACCCTTGATCTAACTAAAGTGCTGGTGTGGACACAAGGAGTTTGACCTGGCATAGTTTTCCTAGTTTCAATCAAGACAGTACTCAGAGGGGTTTTTCTTTTTTTTTCTTTTTTTTGTTTTCTTCTAAGGAAGAGAAAACAACGTGAAACCCCTTTTAGTCACAGATCATACTCATTTTCAAATCCATCTCAAAATGCATCTAGCAGGATGAAAACCACCTCAACATTTTGTGGGTTGCTTGCCTGCCTCTGGTGGAGAGTAATATGGAGTTAAAGGAAATCTGGAATTTCTGTTCCCTTATATATTTCAATTTTCAGCACATATTTTCCTTGGAATAGGACTGTAAACTGAAATTTGAAAAACTTCTTATGGAAAAAAATTAGAAAAAAATATTTGCCAGTCAATTATTTTTAACATCAGCATTTAACTTTTTCCCTTTTTTATCATCAAATTATAAGTTACTATATGGTAGTTTACTTTCTCACATTAAAGAATTAAATATTTTTGCCTTACAAAGACACCTTTTTCTAAAGGAAATTTTCTCAAAGCCAGGACATACCTGTGAAAAGGAATGATTTCAATTGGACTGTCTTTTAAAATATTTGATCAGAAAAGTTGTAGTCTGATCTAGAGCAGAACTTCCATTGACTTCAGAACGTGCAGGACTGAATCCTAAATATTATGTATTTTCAACCTATTAAGGAAATTATGTTTTTAAGAGGTGGGGATCACAGACTACAGAGTCAATGTGCAAGGTGCTCTGATAGTTGGCACTGTGAGGCTGTAATTACTAGCACAAACCTAGAAAGATGTGGTGGGAATGGTGAAGTTACACTAACAAAAAGCACCCAAGTGGAGATCTGAATTTGGCTCCTGGGGCATCACAGCTACAATTTTAGCAATGCTGTTTGTATGGGGAAGATTCATTTTGCCCACTAGAAGACTATCAACTTGGAAGGAAACAGAGAAATCTTACCAGTTACAGTCAAAAATGTCAAGGAGATGAGGAGGTTGATCCCCCAGTTCATGCTAGATGTCAAAGCCATGGCCCGTCCTCTGATCCCACCAGGGAAAATTTCACTCAGGACCAGCCAGGACACTGAAATGGAAGAAGAAAAATAAAAAGATGTTGTCTTTGAAAGGACATTTTTCCTTGCTGTAAATACAGGTGGTCCACGAATCCCGGTGAAGCCACCTGAAAGAATAAGGTGATTTTCAGGGACATTAGGCCTGTGTGTGCCCAAGTCCCTTGAGGACCCCCCTGCTCTACAGGCTGTGTGGGCAGCCATCAGCATCCCCCTGGGGCATTGCCCCTGCCCAGCACCCTGCGCGAGAGAGGACAGGTGGCACTGAGGGGCAGCACCAGCGCAGACGGAACTGGGACTGGGGACGTGGGCTCTGACTGCACATCTGTGCGTGAAAGGGAGTGCTAGCTAAATAACTCTTGAGTGATGTAACACTAATGGAAACAGGGCAGCAAACCAAAGTAATCCTCAGCCTCAGAGCAGCACTGTGTGTTTATGCCACCTTATAAATCAACCTGCCACACTGCAGCAGGTTTGCTATTCCAGCTGTCAGCTCCATATAAATGAGACTGCTGAGGTATAAATTAAGAGAGAGGGCCTGATTTTGGGGTCCTTCATATCACACCACAACACAGGTGATCTAAATGCTGGTGTTGCTAGCCCACAAAACCAAATCCAGTCATAAAGAGCTGGCTGTGTAACCACCTTAAGAGCAAGACCAAAAAAAAACCAAAACCATTAAAAAAGACACCAAACTTCTGCACCATTCCTGGTTATTAAAAAAATCAAAACAACCAAAACGAAACAACAAAAAAAGAAAAAAAAATCCCACCCTCCTTTTGTTCAAAAGCAAGAGGTATTAGTAAGAGGTTACTGTGTGGAGAGGTTGTGGGTTAGGAGATGACCAGCACAAGAGTGGAGAGGTACACGTGGGTGAACTGTGTCTTCAGACCCTTGCACATGGCCATTATGAATTGCTCCTCTGCGATGTTGTTTCTGCAAAATGGCACATGGGAGTTTCCTCAGGACACTTACACTGGGCAGTCGTTAAAGTTACGTTTTAAAAAGACTCCGGTATGTCTGAGTGTGTGTCATGCTGGAATATCCCTTCAGATGTTGTGTGACGATTTCTGTGTGACAAGATTTCTGTGTGACAGTGCTGATAAAGGTATAAAAGAACACAGTTCTGTGGAAGGAGACTGTAAAGGATCAGCTGGAAGGGGGAAAAAAACCCTGAGCCTTGAGTCAACAGAGGGGATTCAAGCAAACTCTACTCTAGGTTTCTTTGTACCACAGATTTGAATTCACTAATGTTTTTGGAGACAACTCAGATTTTTCTTTTTTTTAATTTTTAAGGAAAAAATATAATGAGCGTCACTCCCACACTGGCCAAGTGGTGATTTTTTTCCGGAGAATCGAGACCACACTGCGTAGTAGCATGACACTGTTACACACAGCCAAGGGGCACACCGTCATAACACAGCTGCTGTGTCTAACAACAGAGACAGAGAGGCTTTTTTTTTTTTTTTTTTTTTTTTTTTTTTTTTTTTTTTTTTATTTTTTTTTTTTTTTTTTTTTTTTTTTATAATTTTTTTTTTTTTTTTACTGACTTGGATCACAACAAAGTTTAATGCACTCATAGCTGATGAGACAAACTTTGCTTTAAAGAAATGCCCTGGACATGTTCTGTGGAGTCCCTGCCCCCAAGGGGGGAGCAAAGAAGAAGAGAACTGGCTTCTCAAGCATGTGTTTTTCCCTGTCAGGCCAGCTAGCACTGTGCCTGAGCAAAACCAGACCCTGGCAATGCTTGGGGATCTCTTTATTGGGTTTTGCCACCCTTCAGCAGCAGGGCTGTTGAAATTGGTATCGTTAGTAACAGAGCTCAGCTGGAAAAATGATTATACACCAAGACTGGCAAAGGGGATATTCATAGCCATGTTAGACAAGATTAAGTTTGAAAGAATTCACATCCACTTTCTACTGGCCATAAACCAACATCCAGATGACAGTGTTAAAGAAAAACTTTTTCTCTGGGTACTTTGTTCTCTATTTGCCTCTTCTAGAATCTTCTTGAATTCAAGCCACTAGTGGTGGCTGCTCAGAGAGGCACTGAGCGATGAGGGCCATATCCTACATGCTGATGGGGCAGCCTCATGGCCAGCCCTGGGCCAGATGAGCTCCAGCAGCATTACACTGGGTACAGCTCATGCCATGGCTGAAACATGTGGAATCACAGCAGCTCCAGTACCATGCATTTTTCCAAGGTCAGACTGGCCCTTTCAGACTAACTTCAATTTGTCTGGAGGTTTGAAATATATTGTTTTCCTGTTAAGAAACCAAAATACTTGAGGAGCTGCATCAGCCACAGTAGTGTTTAGCTGCTCTTGTTTCAGCCAGTTATTTAGTTCAGAGAGATCTAGAACATACTAGATCTGTTCTCTGTGTCTGCTAATGGTAGCTACTTCCTCTGGCATGGCCCTGACCTCAGCTTAGCTGGCGAGGAGTGGATAGGCATATTCCTCACGGAGAAAGAGCAGTTGTAGAAATCTGAGACTTATTACATTTTGTTTATCCCTTTCCCCAAGCTGAGGCAGTGATAACAATAGATTCTTTGCTTTTATCACCTCTCTGGGATTGTTTTTGCTGTTTGTACCTTTGCCAAAAAGCAGCAGCTGCTGTGGGTATGTCGGGGATGTGGCTTTCTCTTGGGGAGCCAGTAACTACATTCGGGCTCTCATCCGTAATAACTGCTGCTACCTTGTGTGCTGTGTGCACGCAGTGCTGCAGAAATTTCGTCTGCATGCCCCCAAAGTCACTGCAAAGTCACCTATGTGCTCTGCCTTTGCTAGCCTAAGCAGCGACTCTTTACAGGGGAAATCAGCCCATCCTTGAAAAGAGGATCCAGATAACCCCCACCACCTCTCCACCTGCTACATAATGTAACATTATTTCAAAAAGATGCTGTGGTAGTAACCACATTGTACACACTAAATATTTTTCAGCACTTGCTCTGGCTGCCCTTGACTGGTGTTCATGAAATGGGTGGGAAAAGAACTGGTGCTTTCCAGGTCAGATGTGGATAAGAGATGTGGCTAAGGGCTCAGCATAAGTGTCAGTGCTGGATTCAGCACCTGCGGGATGTGTTCCTGCACTAGCTGCAGGCAATAACTCACCTTCCCTGACCTGCAGTGCATTGTATGTTGACAGCAGTTAAGAAAAATTGTACAGTTGAATGGTCTTTTATTATGGTCTAATCTAGAGAAAAGAACACTCACTGCAAATGCAGAAGGAAATATTGCATTGGATCAGAAAGTTTAACTGTTTCATTAAATATCACAGCAACTCGATGCCCTGACATTCTTCACCCAAATAGGAAGAATACAGGATTCAGGTATACAAAGAACCCCTCAACCGGGATGGTGACATTCACCTGGAAACAAAGTCACAGGGGCTGTAAAGGCAGAAAACAGAATAATAATGGAATATTTCAGCCACTCCCATCAAGGCTGAATGTATTCCATCATTGAGTATGGTGCTGGGACTACATTTTAGACACCATAAATGATGATTTCTTTCAGTACTTTGCCTGATCCTTAATGAGAGAAAAAAAGCAAATCTTGCTTCAGTGCTGAGCAGGGGTAGTTCATGTTGTAACTGTCACAAAGATGGATTGTTATATTAGTTATAATACTTCAAATTCAATATTCTTGTAGAAATGAAAGAGCCTACCACAGTTTGCTTCAAAAGGAGAACAGTATTAGAACAAGCTTTCTTTCTATAAAGAAATTAAAAGGACAGTCAGGGTAAATGCTTTAGTGGTATTGTGGAGAATGTTTAAATTACTTGATTAGAGCTTAAAATACAACCAAATAAAATAAAAGGAAATAGCTCAGCACAGTTAAACAACTGAATGAGGAAAGCTGTTAGAAATAGAAATATGCCTTCTGTAAAGGCGTACTCTGTGTCTGAACAAAGAAAACACAGCATAATTGCTGAAAAGTTACTTGCAATACCATCATCAGGCAGCCAAGGATTTTGAAAGTCTGCTGTCTGAGAGGATGACAAACCAGGGATGGAGGAGGTGACACATGCCAGCACTGAAGAAAACGTTCCATGGGGGTGCAGGAAGGGGACACCAATTTTAACAGACTTAGCGAGAATAAATCTCACTGATCCCAGCTGGAAGAAGGAAAGGAGGATATACAGTGTCTTGAGGAAGAGTTGCCTAGCTTTTCCTGAGGAAAGCTGTCTCTTTGAAAGAGTTAAGGAACATGGGGCTCGAAATGAACAAGCCACCATGCTTTTCAATTTCAAAGAGCTTTGATGAAGTATCACAGTGGAAGGAGATTACTAGATCTGCTCAATATATTTCTAGATCTCTCAGGAAAGGGAGGTGAATGCACGTGCAAAACTTACTGATGGTACAAAATTATTCGAGGTAATAAATATGAAGAAGGATCATAAAGAATCGCAAAAGGATCACAAAGTATTGAGTACTTTGAAAAAATGACCCGTAAAATTCCTTATCAACACTTGCAAAGTAACACATATGGAGAAAACCAGCCACCAGTACCCACAGTGGCGTGCCAGCACTGCTCGGTGCGGTTCAGGGGCAGCATCAGCTCCCATGAGGCAGAGGTCGTGGGTGCAGAGGCTTGGCAGTTATGAGGAAGGGAACACTGAATGTGCCACTGAGCATGCCGTTGTGCCTCTGTATTTTTCATGTTGCATGCAGATTCAGACAGCTCAGAACTGGATGAGCCATGGAGAAAGGTGTGTGGTGGGCTCTGCAAAGAGCAATTTAACACATGAGGACTCTTCAACTTAGATGAGGTACAGCAGAGGCAAACGGAGCTGAAGTGGAGATGAGGACAGGAGAGGTTTTCATTACGTATTTAAAGACAGAAACCAAGAGAATCCAAGTGAAGTTACTAGGGGCAGCAGTTAGGTGAGGCGAGAGGATGTGCTTTTGCAGACAATGCATAGTTCAGCTATGGAACTTGCTTTCACAAGATGCTTCAGATGTGAAAAATATTTATAGTTTAAAATTATTAAATGCTGGTTGTTAAAACATTATTTCTCTGTATGTGTGGAAAAAGATCCATCAAGGACTATAATTCACAATAGTAAAAATAAATCCCCACCATTTTTCTTGAAGTTCCTTGAACTACAGTTAGGCAGAAGGAGATGCTGTGCATGCTGTGTGGGCCTTTTATGTATATTCCCTCAGCATCTGCTACTGGCTTTTGTTGGAGGCAGGGTAACAGGCTGACTGAGCGCCCCTTTTGTTTGAGCTGACATGGACAATTTAATGAGCTTTATATTTGGGCCATAAGCAAAGAGATGTGCAATTTTTTTCTTACTTTCTTACTTTATAGCTATGCAGTAAATAAAAAATAATTTAAACAATTTTAACAGACTTACATCAGAGAAGCAGAAATATCTGAGAACATCTGAGAAATACTGTGAGCTTGAGGGTACTCAACATTTAAGTAAGGTACATGAATGAAAAATATCCTTGTTTTGACCTTATTCCTGCCAGGAGACAAAGAAAATTGGAAGCTGTTCAGCAGCTTTCATTAATAAAATATTAGGTTCCCTTGGTATTCATTTGCTGCTTAGCATTTTTTCCTTTCCTATACCTGTATTGTGTGATATCAAGTAATTTATGGTGAAATTTAGAAAGCAGCCACTGCAACACTTGGAAGAATTCAAGTTTCTGAGGTATAAACCTTGGGAAGAGATTAAGTGGATTTACAGTTTAGGAGGGAAGTAGGCAGAGGTACACAAGACTTTAAATGGGAGGACTGAGTTGTTAGCAGCAAGAGGTCCAAGGGAAGACAAGGAAGGGATTATCCCCACCAATAACACAGGCAGTCCGTGTAAGAACGTGTAACAAACAAACAGTGTTGGGGAAGGATATAAGCAAGCCACTGCAAAGCTGCCATGAGAGGATGGAAGTCAAAGGCTAACAACTGGCTTTGCCAAGACCAAATATTTTTCCAGGCCTATGAAACCCCACTAGTTTGTCATTTCCCTGGTTTCTGGCTCTTGTTGGGTATTAACACAAACAGATAGATCGCCAACTATTTCTCCCAAAGGGCCTGATTTGCCTTGATTTCAAAGGGCACACTGCAGACAATGTCACAAGCCTTCGTGGTGTGCACAGTGATGAGGTGTGCACCTGTGAAGACAGGGCTGGGATTTGGGGCAAGGGGAACCTGCTGCTCTAACACAGCAGTGCTGCCCGGTCACTGTCCCCAGCACCCACGCAACACAACTCCTGCAAAGGCTTTCACACAACAACTCCAGTGAAGGAGATCTGGGGGGCTGGAAAAAGCTTAGACTGGAAAGAAGAGAGAGTGAGAGGGAGTTTGTCCTTTTCCAGAGCAGGTAGGAGAGATGCGATGCACAAGAACAGGACTGAAACTCTGCCCATGGTTTTGTGCAAGGGGCCAGAGCAGGCAATCGTGACTGGCAACGACTCTGCTTAATGAGAGCCATTTGACTCTCTGGTTCTGCCCCGTAATATGAGACTGAAGTGGCTGCTCAAAATTAATAACTGGCAAATATGGAGCAAATGAGCAGCTATCTTGCTTTGGAGAGCTGTAAGCTTCTAGCAGAGAGCCAGCCTGCCAAGGGTCAAGTGAAACCCGATGTGCACACACTAAAAGATGGGATATTGCTCTGTTGCTGAGAGATAGGGGAGGCATGAGAAGCCTCAGCTAATCTCACACCGCTGGCTGCATCCTCATCTCTGTGGGCAAAGGCAACATGTACCTTGTTCTTTGGCTTCTGAGTCACCTCTCTCTGAGCAGCTTTAAGAGTACTGGTTGCAAGATACCTGATCCCATTGAGCTCCAAAAGGATCTGATGTGGTGTGGCAAAGCTTAAATTATTTTTCTTTTCTTCTGGTACACTACATTTCTGTTTCTAATGGTTGGTTGATCCTTTAGGCTGACTCCTTCACACAGCATATGTTAGGACAAGTGGGATTGAATCAGAGTACATAAAAATTGTTGAGCAGTGCTTGTACTGCTTGCATCACTATCTAATAAACAGGCTGAACACTCGCATGTGCTTTTTTAAGGAACCTTGCAGTGGAACATGGAGATCAGCCTTTACTTGCACCTTCTCCAGTTTACGTTAGAGCAGCAGGAGGGTTTTGGGGGAAGAGACTGTGAGACCAACACATTACCTCCTTCCTCTGTTTTCTCGGCCACTTGAGAAGTAGGGCAGTGAGATGTACTTCACCTCTGATTTTCCTCAGCCATCCTTCCTCCCCTAACCTTCTCACCACTGTGAGCCTCTATTTTAATGCTCTTTTTTTTGGTTTTGTAATTTTAATCTCCATGAACTTGAAAAAAAATGTAATTCCTGATGTGGGTTTTCCTGTTTCATGCAATCTGCTTAATATATTCTTAAACCTGTTTTCAGTGATCTTCAACTACTATCCATTTTCAGCTTGAAAGAATAGTCACAAACAAGAAGAGCTTTCTTATAGACAGTGATTCCCATCTGAAGGATTGCTGGGCAAGAAGTGGTAGACGTATAAGGATCTAGGAATGCTAGCATTGTCTCAGTTAATGGTATCTGTGGCCCATCTTGCCCAATAACAGCACTAGCAGCAAACATATCAGTAGGATGCATCATAGCTTTACTTTAGGCAGGTTGTGTAACAGTCTGGACCTCTTTTCAGGTCCCCTAATAGAAGTTGATCTGAACTGATGTATGAGAAGACAATTCTGTTTGCAACTGGATTTCACATCCACTGTCTCTCTCATCATTTGTTTTATAGACACTCACACTGTCCCATCAAGAGCGAACAACTTGCAGGGCAAGCAGAAAGAGGGAAGAAAAACAACTACAAAAAAAAACAAGCTTTCAAGGGAGAATGTGAATATTATTATAAATCAGATACTCTCATCTAAAAAAAAAAAAAAAGGCCTTTTAATTAAAACCTGAAATGCCTGAAATGTGTATTCCTGACTGTAGGTGTTTATTTGTTCAGAATATTGAATCCAGGATAATCTTCTGAGGCATTTGCAGAGGAATTACTACAGAAGCCAAAGGCTGTAATTAATGAGGAAGTTGTTCATGAATTAGTTCAAATTATCACATATTTCACTTCTAAAAAGTATGGAGAGGAGAAAAAACCCAACTGGGTGGGGTAAATGAATCTGGTTTTCCAGTATCCAAGGTCCAATATTGGTCCTTAGAGGGGTGCACAACAGTAAAGAGCTGCTGGGATACAGCAGCTGGGGGCAATTTAAGCCTTTGCTCTTGCAAAACAAATTTGTGCATATGCGTTAGAAAACTCCCAGCAGAAAGGATAAGCAACCTTTTAAAATAGTGATTTATTTAGTGAGAAGCCTGCAGTGATCCATTTTTTTGAGTCCCTTACTGGTCGCTGCTGCACATGCTTTGCTTTGGTTGCTGCTGGAGGGAGGCAAGCAGGAAGCAGGTGTGAAGGTTCACCAAATGTCTTTTAGTTTCTCCTTTGTAGAAACCCAATGACCAGCACAATGGACATATATCAAAGGCAAATATTACTGGAGAAGCAGGTATTGTGTTTTAACTGTGCCCTGAGCAGAACAGGTGAATAAATGCCTACTAAGCCAAGGATTTGAGACACAATTCTGAAACGTGGCACACTAATTGCAGTAAAGAAAACCATGAGTGGAATATAACTGAAGTTTTCGCAAGCAGCATTTATTTAGCCTTTCTGTATAGGTTCTGTATAGGTTCTCCTACATTCATAACAGTTTTCTGCACTTAGGGTTGATTTTCGAAGGTGTCAGAAGCTGGGTGACCTCCTGTGTTCCCTTTCCCTTTGAGAAAATCTTCCTGCCTTTCCTCCCAGAGCTTGGTGTGCTGCAAACTCAGATGCCATGGGGAAAAACAGTCTCCTGGCTCCATGCGCTGCCTTACCATCAGGCCATCCTTTCTGCACTTTGGCTGTTCCTCAGCAGTGCCAGTAAACTACATGGTTGCACATTTTTACCTTTTTGGTGTAATTATTTTCTCATACCTCATAATACATGTTTTGGTTTGATAATCTTTACAAGCGGAATAAAATAGTGTCTTTGTACTTGAAGTCTGACAGTTCCAGTTTTTTGCACAAAACTGGCCCAAGATCAGCTTGCCTTTAAAAGATTCCTCACAGCCCTCTCTCTCAAAGGAAACTGGATTTTCTGAAGCTTGACATATGCCCTAGAAACTTTTTCACAAATTTCAGTGTCACAATGATCTTCTCTGCCACAACATGTTCAAGGAAAAGGAATGTAAAAATCTTTCACTGTCTTTGATATGAATATCAAGAGCCACTGTTATTTATTGAATATTTAAATGCAACACTTGACCTACAAAGTAAGAAGGACAAATTCGGCTCATGATAGACAGCCTTGATTATCACATGAGAGCTTGTACAAGAGAATATGTTAGACTCACTTGACAATGCACCACTTTACAGAAGATAATGTCCCTATGGAACAAAAGGGGATTGTTAGGCCCAGTTACTAGTTAGAATCACAGCAATATGCATTCTCAAGATTTATTTATGAAGTGGGTCTGGAGGCAAAATGCTTCATTTTGGCCAGTGGTTATTGACTAACCTGAGTTAACTTTAAAACTATGCCTAATTTTAAGCATAGGAGCCATTCCTCTTAAGCAGTGCCTCTCTACTATTAGTAGAGAGATATTTATATACTTCAGAGAACCAAGATCAGAATATTGATTCAAATTGTTGTTTAAGTGCAGCATAATACACAGGTAGTCACCTGCCTTTGCTGGATAGTTTGTGGAGGGACAAATTTTTTGCTCAGCAACAGCGAATTGAACCACCCTCATTGCAGAGACACAGGAACATTGGCTGGGGCATGGTGCTGTCGCTCCCTCTCTGCACACTATCAAGGGCTCTGTCTTTCAGAAAGCAAAACCCTTGGCCTGATCTGCCAAGACTTCATTTACATACTCAAAAGTAAAGTTATGAACAGGAACACAGATCTCAGTGAAAATGCTGTCCCAGATTTCAAGTATATGCCTCAGTATATAGTTCAGTCTCGAGGCTGAACAAGACTATTCTGCTCTTTGCAAAATGGAGTCCTGAACTAATTAAGGAGAAGCTCCCACTGACATTGCCATGTCTCATTACTGCAAAAGCATTTTTTTACTCATTAGGAACTTTTTCACACTTAAAAAAGCCTCCCAAACTTGTAGGCTCTATCAAGTTAGATAAGATTAACCTATTTGGCTGGTATTTTAGAGAACATCTCCTGCAATTTGAAATCCTGTACTTCAGCATTCAGCTATCCAAAAATATCTTAAATTGGCTTGCACTTCACTACTACAAATCAGCCTGTGAAAAGGCAAAGGGATTCCTGGGTTAGCTGGTGTGTTAACAAGGGGCTTCAGACAAACCTTCTCAGGGCAAGGAAATAGGGAGAGGTGGACAATTCACAGTCTTCGCTTTATTTTTCATTTTGGCATGCCTTGCCTTTCTACTGCAGCTTGCTAGTACAGACACGCTGAAATAAAGGCCACATGAGGCACCATTTGAACAGCACAGGAATAATGAGCTAGATAAATACAGGAGTGTCATATTCAAACCACATGGATGCATGCATTAAAAAATTATTCAGTGCAAATGAACAGTGCTAGGAATCTTGTCATAAAAATAAGAGTACAAGAGAATTGTTTAACTAAAATAGGACTTTCTGTACTGACCCTCAGTGGAAAATGCACATTTCCAAAGTTTATTATCCTGGTTCAGATCCAACAAAGCATTTAAGCACTTGCTTATTTTTGAGCATTTGGTTTAATCCCCACCACTATCTCCTTTTCTAGAGTGAACCATAAAACAACATAAAATTGATGCTGCTCATTTCTGTGAAATTTAAGGCCAGGCCACAGCTGCTCTGCAAAATGTAGAAGCTCAAAAATAAAACATTGCAAACAAATGTCATGCAAGGCAATGTTGAACATGAATGCCTGTTAAAATAAAACTCATGCACTATAAATCCATACAATAACTACATTTTGTAAAGGCCTGAAATATTGTTCTAATACCAAAGATATTTATGTGAATTGTAGACACCACTATCTTTTACCAGTGTTTAAAAAGCTAGTGCAAGCCCATACATCTTTCAGTATTTCAAAACACAGGAACAATCAACAAAATTCACAGGGTCAGAATTTCCACACTGACAGTTCTCTTTCCCACAAGATTTTCCAGTTTCTAGTAGGGAGAGCACTTGGTGGCCAAGATTAAGTCCAAGAGCATTCATAGAATCATAGAATCATAGAATGGCCTGGGATGAAAAGGACCATAGTGATCATCTAGTTTCAACCCCCCCACCATATGCAGGGCCGCCAACCACTAGACCAGGCTGCTCAGAGCCACATCCAGCCTGGCCTTGAATGCCTCCAGGGATGGGGCATCCACGACCTCCCTGGGAAACCTGTTCCAGTGTGCCACCACCCTTTGGGTGAAAAACTTTCTCCTAATCTCTAACCTAAACCTCCCCTGTCTTAATTTAAAACCATTCCCCCTTGTCCTATCACTATCCACCCTCGTAAACAGTCGCTCCCCCTCCTGTTTATAGGCTCCCTTCAAGTACTGGAAGGCCGCAATGAGGTCTCCCCGGAGCCTTCTCTTCTCCAAGCTAAACAAGCCCAGTTCCCTCAACCTTTCCTCATAGGAGAGGTGCTCCAGCCCTCTGATCATCTTAGTGGCCCTCCTCTGCACCCGCTCTAAGAGCTCCACATCCTTCCTGTGCTGGGGGCCCCAGGCCTGGACACAGTACTCCAGATGGGGCCTCACAAGAGCCGAGTAGAGGGGCACAATCACCTCCCTCTCCCTGCTGGCCACCCCTTTTTTAATGCAGCCCAAAACACAGTTGTCTTTGTGGGCAGCAAGCACGCACTCCCGGCTCATATCCAGCTTCTCGTCCACCAGGACCCCCAAGTCCTTCTCCGCAGGGCTGCTCTCAAGGAGATCTTCCCCCAGTTTGTATAAATACCTGGGGTTGCCCCGACCCAAGTGCAGCACCCTGCACTTGGCCTTATTAAACCTCATTAGGTTTACACGGGCCCACTTCTCCAGCCTGTCCAGGTCCCTCTGGATGGCTTTCCTTCCTTCCAATGTGTCGACGGCACCACTCAGCTTAGTATCATCCGCAAACTTGCTGAGGGTGCACTCGATGCCATCGTCTATGTCATTGATGAAGATGTTAAAGAGCACCGGCCCCAAGACGGACCCCTGAGGGTCACCGCTTGTGACCGGCCTCCACCCTGACACAGAACCATTAATCATAACCCTTTGGCTGCGTCCGGCCAGCCAATTCCTAATCCATCGTACAGTCCAACCTTCAAATCCACACCTCTCCAATTTAGAGAGAAGGATGTGGTGAGCATTCTGGGCCCCTCAAGGAGTTTGAACAGAGTATCTGCCAAATGAGATGCTCTGCAACTATTTCAGTGAACCCTATGTCACTTAGTAAATGGTCATAAATGGTTGTGGCCCTGACTAGAATTTCTCTATGTGTCCTTTGTGTTAAATCAATTTCTGGGGTCACACTGAGTTTTTAGTTTGGCTGATGAATTAGTAATCTACCTCCACACTGCACTCATCTCATTCACCTGCACTCACTGCTCTCTGTGCAAAGCACAGCAGTGTTTCTGCCAGGCTCAGATTTCTGCGGTCCCCTCCTCCATGTACAACAGGTTCAAATGCCTCTCCTTGCAAATAAGCACTGAAAACCATGAAAAGCCCCCTCACACTCCTCACACTTCACGTGGCAGCCAGAGAGAGGTTTCTCATGGTCTCTGAAGGCATCCTTCCCTGGTGAGAACCCTTCATCCTTGTCCAACCTTTCTGATATACAGACAAAGGTAACTTGAGACAAAGATGGGTGTCAGGTAAGTCCCCTTAGCTAATAACTGCCTTGAAATGCCTCTGCAAACCTCCCTGGAGAGACAGCATGTGCTGTTCCATGACATAACACTGGTTTGTTGCACCTACAGAAAGTCCTTGTAATTGTGTGAAATTGAGTGTGAACAAGCAGTTGAACAGCAGTTCATCAAACATAATTAATCAGAAACAGAGCAGCAGAAATACACCTTTTATCTTGCCTAAGGAGTGATGATACAGAGCACCCCAGAAACAAAAAAGTGACTAAGCAGATGCTTGCTAGTCTGTGAATTCTTTTATAATGGAAAAATGGCTTTTATCACTCACTGTCTATTTTTGAGCACTCATCACTGTGCTGCCTGGGTGCCTTGATAAATGGCAATAAATGTATTTAGCATATGTTTAATTCATTGGAAAATCCACCTACTTCATGTAATTTGGAGACAAAAGAGAAATCATGGAAAAATAAAACACTTATAAATGTCTGCTGTGCAAATCTGGACTGTAACTAGTTCTTTGACCAGAAACCCAAAAAAGGAAGGGGAAAAAAAAGAACAAAGGAGCTTAAAAAAAGATGATAGAGCTCAAGTTGCATGATCTGCCCTGTGAAGAGTGTGTCATTTTCCTAATTACACTACATAGACTCTCCTTTATCCCCACAGAACACAATGCAACATGGACTCAAAATAAAGTGGGTGAATTTGTTCCAGAAATGGCCTCATGGAGTGGAGAGAAAAGAGCAAGATCTTCTCCGCTCTTTGTCCAAAAGAGGCTGATTTGACTTGTAGGTTACAAATAGACTCATCATTAGCACTGCCTTCATCTTAGCCAACAGGATGGGCAGACACTATGCAGAGTATGAGAATTTGCACTGAAAATATCATGGTGTGGGGGTTAGAGTGCTGCTGTCCCCAGGCTGCCAGGCATTGCCTGACTGCAGCTGTCCACAAGCGCAGCCTCATTCCCTCCATCCTGCCCTCCAGTTACAGAGCAGACAATGGCTAGCGACCTGGTCCAGACCACAGACCAGATTTAGAGATGAAGAACATAAACATGTTAAAACTGGTTACTTTACATAAGCAGAAGAGTTTGTTTTTTTTCTTTACACTAAGAAAGGCATACTGAGGATAAGAAAGCGAGACTTTTAAAATACATTCTAGGATCTGGAATTCTAACAGCAGATGTTCAGCGAGACCTAGACAGGTTGGAGATTTGGGCAGGGAAAAATTTAATGCAATTTAACAAGAGCAAGTGTAGAGTCTTGCATCTGGGCAAGAACACCACCAGGTTCCAGTATAAGTTGGGTACTGACCTGTTGGAGAGTAGTGTAGGGGAGAGGGACCTGGGGGTCCTGGTGGACAGCAGGATGACCATGAGCCAGCACTGTGCCCTCGTGGCCAAGAAGGCCAATGGCATCCTGGGGTGTATCAGAAGGGGGGTGGTCAGTAGGTCAAGAGAGGTTCTCCTCCCCCTCTACTCTGCCCTGGTGAGACCGCATCTGGAATATTGTGTCCAGTTCTGGGCCCCTCAGTTCAAGAAGGACAGGGAACTGCTGGAGAGAGTCCAGCGCAGAGCCACAAAGATGATGAAGGGAATGGAGCATCTCCCTTATGAGGAAAGGCTGAGGGAGCTGGGTCTCTTTAGCTTGGAAAAGAGGAGACTGAGGGGTGACCTAATTAATGTTTATAAATATGTGAAGGGTGAGTGTCAGGAGGATGGAGCCAGGCTCTTCTCTGTGACATCCAGTGATAGGACAAGGGGCAATGGGTTCAAGCTGGAACACAGGAGGTTCCACTTGAATATGAGAAAAAACTTCTTTACAGTGAGGGTGACAGAGCACTGGAACAGGCTGCCCAGAGAGGTTGTGGAGTCTCCTTCTCTGGAGACATTCAAAGCCCACCTGGACGCGTTCCTGTGTGATCTGATCTAGGTGTTCCTGCTCCGGCAGGGGGATTGGACTAGACAATCTTTCGAGGTTCCTTCCAATCCCTAACATTCTGTGATTCTGTGATTCTGTGATGTCGAAGGCTTCATGAGAGACACAAATCATAACCTTGCGTCCCAGCCAAGGCAATTTAACTGCAATAGACTGTTTGCAGATTCCAACAATCTCATGATTCTCTGACCCTTGCATTTTCTACACATTGTCAATTTGAACTGAACATTGTATTTTTAAAGGTGTGAAAGTGTCTTGAAAGTACTTATGTACATTTTGAAATAGCTGTATCTCTCCTGGACCTGGCCTTTACTTGCTGTGCAGACGCATCTGTCAGTTTAAACTGCCTGTTTAAACCGCATCCCTGATTCCAACCCATGGGAGCTGAGGCGGTGCCTGTTCTTTACCATTTGCTGTTTGAGAACACTTGTGCTCTTAGTTAAGAAAGAGATCAGGAAACAAGCATGGGCCTCCAAGACTTCTCAGATTAGCATGGCTAACACACCTCTGTTCCTATCGCCCTCAAGGAAGCAGATGTTATCATTAGCATCACATCAGGCCACCCCAAATGGCCAGGAACTCACTTACAGCCAGGTCAACAGGAAAGCAGCTTTCAACAGGAGGCCAAGCCTGGACACGTGCCCTTGCCTTGAGGGTCATTACATGTGAGTCTGGAAAACCCAAGTAAGAGCTCAAGTAACACTTTATTTTCAGGGCTGCGCCCCTGCTTATGAACCTATGTCACCGAAAGCAGAATCCAGGTCCAAGATGGTCTGGAAGAGAGGGAATCATACTGCAATAACACTGTCAAACTCTCTGCCCTGGCAATGAATGCTTATCTCACGCTGCTCTCCCAGTGAATAATGTTTAAAATAAATAAATACTGCAGGGGAGCTGCTGTTAGTGCAATTGTTGGGCTGTGTTCTTGTGTCAAGCTTTTTATCATAATAGTGCAGCAGGAGTACAGCTTGTTTGCAAGGCAAGTTTGAGCCAGGACACAAAAGCACATAAAGTCTGTTAATAAATAATGGGCTCTGTGCATGTGGGTTTTGCAGTATGACTTAAAAAATCAATGCCTTCGAAGAACAATAACAGGCATGTGCTATTGAAACAAAACAAAACCAAAGGAAGAGATTTAATAGCTAGTGCCTTGGAATGGCAGACGTGTTCTCCTCTGGAAAGAGTGGCAACCCTGTAAGTACGATGACAGCTGCAGCAGAAGCTCAGTTGTACAGTGACACGCCTTTGTGTTCTTCTGCTTGTGCTGTTCAGCACAGGTAATCGCAATGATACTAATCGCTAATGAACTTTGATGATTTCAACATCTTTCCTGTATCTGAAAATTGTCACATAGTCAAGGGGCATCCTCAGCTGGTCTCAGGCATGTTGCCATTTCATGGATTTGATGGAGTCATACTGTACAAAGGTCTAGAGCTTATCGTTATCTTGGGTTTATGAGTTAGCAGCAGCAAATGCCTCATCTTAATGTTCCCAATGTAAGGACAATAGACTAGGAAGAGGCAAGATAGCCAGGGGCCCCGCATTTTTTTCTTTACAAAGCTCACACCAGTTCTTAACTTCACCTAAGGGGAACAGTTAATTTCACTGAATTGAAGGGAGATCAGGCCATTGACCTCAATGGGAAGGACCTAGCCTAAAAAGTACACCCCAGGCACACAAGGACAGTCTGTGATCATACCAGCACATATTAGCAGAAACTACTCTTTTGCCCAGCTTGCAAACTGCCTGATGCCAAGCTGGGCATGTCATCCCAGCATGTGATCCACTTGTAAGTAAATCATTGCAAAGAGTTAGAAAAATGAAATACTTACTTGGTCCAAGACCTATGGAAAATGCTGCAACATACACAAGCAGGCTGGCCAGCGAGAGCCACTTCAGGACAACGGGAACCTCCTCACTTTCCATGGGAGCCCCTGTTGTGCTTTTGCTTCCTGCCACTGCAGTCCTGTTCGGTTCTCCTGTCCTGGCAATGTTGGAGCTTCTCTGCATGTCAAATGACAGTCTTTCTAGTGAAGCCATGCTAGCAAAGAGGTCCTTGAGACTCCCATTGGTGACACCAGTGAGGTTTCCTGGTCTCTGGAGAAAGAAATCCTCTGGAGATTGGCTTCTGCAGACGCTGGTGAAATTCACATGTATGTTGCGGTTCACTAAGCCCATAGTGACCAATGACACTGCCATAACAGAAGAGCCAATACACAGAAAAGTTTTACTTCCAACTTGATCCACAAAAACCGTGGCTGGGACTGTGCTGACCACTTTAACCACTCCAACTCCAGTAGAAGCCAAGCTGGCAGCTTCGTTGCTCTGGAACCCAACTGACTTCAAAATAGTTGATGCGTAAAATAAAATGTTGGGTTGTCCAGTTGTTTGCAAAAAAAAGACTAGAGTGAGTCCTACCAACATCCGGCGCCTCATGTTGTTTTTTGAGCGAAACATGTCCAAGAAACTATACTGATGTTCATCTTTCAGGGAAGACTTGATCACAGTAAGTTCTTTTGTAGCATCTGATGTTTCCCGTAGCCTCTCTAGTACTTTTCTTGCAGCTTCATCATTATTTTTCATGACGAGAAACCGAGGACTTGGAGGAAGGAAATACATGGCAATAGCCTGCAAGGCACCTAATGGAATCACAAGGCCAAACATGTACTTCCAGCCATGAGAGACGCTGGCAAATGCATAATTTGAAATATAGGCAAAGAGAATGCCTACCACAATCATGAGTTCATTTAATGACACCAGGAGGCCTCTTCTGTGCTGTGGGGCGATCTCAGCAATATACACACACGTTGCAATTGATGATAATGATATGGAAATACCTATGGCAATCCGTCCCACAATAAGTATCCCATATGATTCATAGGGCAGTAAAATCAGACTCCCCAACACAAGTAAAGAAGAGGCAATAATAATAGCAAGTCTCCTTCCAAATCGGTCTATCAGGAATCCACCAGAAAGGGATGCAAATAAGGCCCCAAAAAGCAGGGAACTTACAACAATTTCCTGCTCTTTGCAAGAAAGTGCTAATATGCTGCTCATCTGAAGAAGAGCTCCAGAGATAAGGCCCAACTCATAGCCCATCAGAAGTCCACTTATGGCAGCAACAGCAGAAGATAAAAAAGTAAATGTTCCACAGCCTGAAATAAGAGAAAAAACACAGAAACCTGACAGTGTGACTTCTGCAACAGTCTGACAGCTAATAATAACTTTATTTGATATACCATTCAAAAAAATCTTTTTGTAACTTTTAGGCAAAACCCTTAGGTGCATACAAGCCCAGCAGCAGTGGTGACATAAAAGCAATTTTTACCTTGAGACATTCTCAGTGTTTTTCCTGTACTGAATTGAGGAAGTCTTGTCCACCCATGTAGCATACCATGGGGAAGGAAAGCAGTAATTTCCCAGCCAAATTACTTCAATCTTCACCTGAATAAATCAAGTTGCTTACTAATTCTTTTGCTTCACCTGAGGATGCCATGAAGGCTGCTGGCACCAGGGTTTTTTCTTTGCCAATGGAAGTGTATCCACTGAGCACCATCCTGATCCAGACAGCTGGGATACTCTAGGGAAAACAGTCTTTGAGGTACAAATTCATAAACTTTCTGGGCTTTGCTCATCACTGATGTCAGATTCTTTGGAATATCAGGATCAAATATTTCACATAGTTTATGACAGCCCCAATGTCAGGAATAAAAAACAGATTGTGAAAACATAAACCAAACAGAGATTATATGCCTTTGAACATCCACTTTAAAACAAACTCATTTTATACAGCTGTGACTCATTGTTTATTGTTACAAGATAGATTTAACTGATCGTATTCTACTAACTGTGAAGCCTTTTGCATCCTAAACCTTGAGGAATGTATTAGTTTGTTGTTGTCGGTCTTGTTCTTTCTCCCAGAGTGGTTTTCCTCTCATCGTGATGTTGGTTGCAACACAACTAGGAACAGAGTAAATTGACTTCTGATTTTCTGGTTAATTGGAGAGATAAGATGTGTCAGAGGAGAGGTAGTTTTTGCAGCACAGCAGAATCTATATTTCAGTTAATTCTCCTGAAACAAGTACTTTCCAGCTTGGCTGGAAAGTGGTATATGGTCTAATTGAAAATGATACATAGACTTTGATTATTTTTAGCTTATTTTTCTAAGGCATTAAGGCTCTTTGATCATGCTGACTGCCTGAAGTTCCTTGCCAATAACTTTTGAGCACATTGGTCAGGATCAGTCCCATTTGACAGAGGATATTACATTTTTAAAGCAAATATGCAAGCTCATTAAGACTATTAAGGTAAGAATCACCAATTAGCTCTTCTACCCGGCTCTGGGTTCACTTCATTTGAGCCAAGCAGAAGCCAAGTAGCAGCAGCCCCGAGCTATTGAGTGCACCCAGCACGCCTCAGCCTGCCCTCCCTCTGGGCAGGTGGCTGGCAAACCAGAGATAAAGAAGAGATGGGTGAAAACCACATGGTTTTGCTATGATGGGCCATAAGGGCATGGGGAGAATGAAAGCATTGTGAGAAGTTTTTCAGAAGGTGGGGGTGGATGGTAGATTTATTGTGATGGAGGTGGGACAGCTTGAACAAAATGTCAGAAACCAATTTGCAAAATGCACCGGTGGTGGAATATATATATATATATATTGCTGTTGTCCATGTCTGTATTTCATCTAAAGATTTTTCTTCCTTCATGTCTGCAGTATCCAAGATCATTGCATTATTTTAAACAGAGGTTAGTGCACAGGTTAGGGCAAGCTTTTGCTGTACTTCTTCACGCACTGAACAGCACTTCAGTGGAAGTACTACTGACTCCAGTTAAGCTGTTTTGTGCTACAAGTGCTCCATCCTCCAACGTGTGCATGCAATACACATTTCAGCATTGCAAAACCCAGTTTCTCCCTCCTCTTTACACTTTTTACTTGCCTACTTCCTGTATATTACTAGATCTGGAAAATATACCCTTCCAATATATCCTGGCTGTTACAAATACAGTGTTGTGCTGAATGAATGAGCTTGGGTATAAGAAGCTACGCTGCTAATTTGATCACAGGGCTCTTCCCACACTACTACTCAGTGCTGACATTTGTGCTTTCTGGGATATGTCCATATTTTTTGTCACTGAGCTATGTAGATTTAACCTAAGATTTTTCTTAAATTTATATATTATGAAGCCAGAAGAGACTATAGTGGTCATCCAGTCTGACACTCATGAACAGCACAACATAACCCTTCAGACATGTTTAAATTACACTTTATTTGAACTAGGCCATTTAAAATGTTCAGCTTTGATTTAAAAATTGCTAGTCATTAAAATGACTTTAATAATAAGTTGTCCCAGTGGTTAACTGCTTTCACTGTAAATTATTTGTAAATTATTTCTAGACTTAATTTCTGCAACTTTGGCTTCCAGCCATCAGATCCCATTCTCCTTTTGCCTACACTTAGCTGTGTTCACTAAGTACAAAATTATAGGCTGTCACTGAGTCATCCCACAGACCCCTCCTTGATAAGCTACTTAGCTTGTGAGGTTTTACAAGTTTACCAGTCCCTTAAGTATTCAAAGCCCTGTTCTCCAAACTCTCTCTAAATCATCAAATTGTTCAATAAATTGTGATCTGGACCCAGCACTCCTGCAGTGGTTGCACAGTACCAGATAGGAACTTGACATAATTGTCCTGCTCCTCGTGGACGTTTGCCTCTCTGCTCATCTAAGGACTGTCACAGAAGTGTACAGGGAGCTAATCTTCCACTGGTTATTCTCCAGGACAACCAACTTCTTTTCTGACTGAGTTCTTTCCAAGGCACTGCCTTTCCTTTAAATATGGCCTGCTTTCTTGCTTTCTAGCTAGGAATGCAAATCAATTTATTAATTTGTGTTGGGCTGTCAAGTTACACATAGGATGGGGTTAACTTACCTAACTGTGAGAGATTTACAGCATCTCCAGATTCCTTCTGTAACCACTTGCGAAAAATAGGCACTTCTAGATATCTGAAGTAGGTCAGATGCCTATTTTTCTCCATTGCCTATAAAAGGAACCTGTGTGGCTCACTCAGATGCAGATGTCTAAAGTTAGCTGAGGGAAATCCTGGACAACACATTCCCTCACAGTCAGCAGGCCAAGCCATCCAAATTGCATTCAGCCAGTGACATATCCCATTTATTAAGCACCCATCACCTTTATCACCCACAAATAATCCATTATTACCTTCTTCCAGGCAATTGAGAAAAAATGTTAAGTAACAGGGGGACAAAAACAGCTCTCCAGCAGAAACACAGCAGCGTGGGCAGTGTCTCCTATTGATACTTCAAGATCTGTGTCCTGCATGGCTTGTAATTCTGTAAACGTGTGACTGTCGGGTTTGTTCCTGTTTCTGATTTAAAATGACAGTGCCAAGTCAAATATCTTGTAGAGATCTGCCATCGGCACTGTTCGTGATCTTCTCAGCCTGTGGTTCTCAGATCAGAGCAAGAGAGATGATTATTTATTTTTAATCTAAGAGGATGTACAAGCTGGGTGTGGAGCTTGGACACCAGTGAAGCTGCCAGGGAAGCACTTAAGACCATGCATTTCTTGCATCTCCAAGTACAGCAGCTTGACCAGTGTACCAGTGTTTCTTTGGTTTGTTTTTGCTGGGTCAGCTGGTATCCTTGTTCATGTGCCCAGTGACACATGCCTACAGTCATGTAGAAATAGCAGTGGGCTGTAACTAGAGCAGACCCCTGATTGAAAAGCAGATTCTGATGTGATACAGAAGGAGACACACTATATTTCTGCATTAGCAGCAGCAAACTCAGCAGTTAACTCAGTGTCTCTTGTCCCTCACAGGTACTGCTCTGCTGAGAAACACCCTTATATCACTATGAGGTTTTGTTGTAACTGGTGTACTCAAGACTTGCCTGCTCAGAACTGCCCGCTGAATTAAACTCTGAAATCTCTGCTCGGTTTTCCTTCATGGTCTTCCTACAGAGAAAATTCCTTCTGAATTCAGCATATGTTTTGCTTTAACATTTCCAGATAAAGCATGTTGCACTAGTTGTACTCACAATCCTTTTAAGTGTCACTTTTAATGATGTTGCTGTCAGTTCCTAGGCATTCCTTTTTTAAAAAAAGCTTCTTAAAATGTATATTCCTCTTACTTTTATGAGATGCCTGCAAAATACATGGCAGTGTGCAGCCCAGGGGAATAAAATATTTTAATGATGGCTTGCAGAGAAATTTCTTCTTTTGCCTGCAGCAAACAGCATGGCTAATGAGTGTGTGGCTGGTATGTGACAAGTTATTGGAAAGTCTATTCTCTAGTTTCCCTGTGTAAACAAAACAGCTTCTCACAACTGTTACTCCGGTCAAAAGCAGCACTACTTGGCAAACAAACTTATCTTTAAGAACATTTGCTGGAAATGTTTATGCTTGATTCCTGAAGAGGTGACAAAGCGCAGTTGTAGTGTAGCACAGCCCACTGCAGGTGAGACTGGATGGGGCCAAGTGAGTAAGGGTGTGCCCCTTTACTTATTTTCAAGCACATAATTGGTAAAATACAGTCCTTACGAAGGCAAAATACATCTGTGCATGTATTTTATTGGCATTATGGATAAACGATCTGTGCCAGGAAGATCTGCAAGCAGTCTGAGCTCAGAACCACTACTCTTCCCCTGCTTCACATACAGGAGAGCTGTGGGAGAGGCCTGACAGCCCTTTCCAGCTCACCTGAACAGTACCATGCTCTACAACAGTCCAGACACTGAGATTTCTGTGGGGTATGTTTTCTTTCCTTTCTCTCTAGAGAACATGCAGTGTGTGTACAGAAAACTAGTGGGATAGAGTTAGGGGGGAGATTCTTTATGTGACCTGTTCAAATACATCTGTTTTGATAGGAGGGGACTCAAGTCTTTTCCAGCATGGTGCCTTCTTCTGTTGACTTTGATTTAATCTGAGATGAAAAATGTCTCAATTTGGGAAGGAAGGAAAGTATTTTCCTGGAAGGTCAAATATATGTTCTTCAGATCCTTGGGGATTCTTTGATCCATTTAGACATCTGGCAGCTGTAATCAAGCCTGATCAACCCTTGAATAACAAGCACAGGCTAGAAAATCACAACAAGTTGAGTGCATTGCATACCCATGAATCCACAGCACAGAATCTCCCTTGTTCAATAGAACAAGGCATCTACTTCTTTTTCCATGATAAATCTTAAAACTATAGCATCTATATCTGAAAATCTTACGCTATCTTTAACAACATATTTCTTCTCCATCTGAGTGCTGTCTGACATACAGAGAGTTTCCCTTTGCAGGGAAATAGTGTAGGAAATAGTCCCTAAATTGTCTTTAAAGGAGCATTTTGCTAAAGTGTATAACATGTGGATTGCATGGTTTTGTAGGATGAATATTTAATGGCATGCATTGGGAATTGCTGCATAGTTAAATCATGGTTTTGCTTCTTGTAAAGTGTGATTGTCCCATTTTCATGCCATCATGATCTTTGCTGCATTGTCACAGTCATCTCTGTCTCATCCAGCTGTCTGGTATAAAGAGATACATGTTACCCTGTCAATTTATTCTAATACCTGAGGTTTCTTTAGATCCAGTAGCTGCTCAATAGGTCCATTTCTTCTGTTAGCTAGGATACATCTGATCTAACTGTTCATCTAGAATTCTGGCATGGTATCTGAAACAATTACCCAATAAGACCTTACGGGATGAAATAAATGGTGGCTTTGGGACCAAGTTATATTGCAAGCAGAGCTAGAAAATCTCAGAAAATATTAAATTTACACAAAAATAGTGTCAGGGCCACATGGGATCATGACCATTTGACTAAGGTAACTCCTCCCAGGCAAGTGTGAAAAGCAAAGTGAAAACAAATATTTTTTAAATTGAACTAAAAAAGAAGGCAGAAGGAAGGTAAGGTATAGCACATTTTCAGACATCTAAATTCCTGCAATGGTGGGATGCATTGTATACTTCTGTCCTGTACAGCATACTCCTGCTGAACGTATTGTGTGAGTAATATTTGAATTTAATGAGTCCCCTTGGCACTGATGAAAAGACAGGGAACACAGAACCTGGACAGACCCACCCTGGCCATCCCTCCATCTCTCGTAGTGCTCTGCCATGTATTCTCATTATGTCAGCAGACAGCCTGGCCTTTCATCACATTAAATAGGATTTGGGTTTTGTTTTGGTATTTAAGAGTAAGAATCAACAGGTTCTTTTAAATACTAGCTAGGTAATTATAGATTCCTCAGGTTACTGCTTCAATTTCTCAGGGTAAGACCAAGTATATAATTTGCACATACTCTTCTAACCGTAGCCCTTGTGCTGCAGGAACTTTGCTGTCTGTTCATTGTAACTGCTGTGCTTCCCTTCGATAACTCTGTCCTATAACCACCTGCATTGCTCCCTCCATACCCTAAGGTAATGTTAAATATATCTGAACACCGACTGGCTCTCTGCTCTTGATTAACCTCTGCTTCCAGGTATCAGCAGATCTTGCTGGACTGATCACTGTTACACTCCAACAAAGCATTTGTGCCTGTGGTATCTGAACATTCATGGGTTAGTCAGTTCATCCATTTTTAACTGAACAAAACCTACTTGGGACATAGTAATTTATGGCTCACAACCATGCTTTCCTATTTGGGTATAGCTGTCTTGTGGGTGAGAAATGTCATGATTGGGGGTCATTTCCCCATGATCTTATCATCAGGGAAAAAGACTCAAGATGCAAAACCATGCTGTAACTTAGAAAAACTGTCTGGGCAGGAGAGCAAAGGTGAAGAGCCACGAATTGAGCTTCAGCACTCAAAAATCTTTTGCAGAAGCAATTCTATAGTTGATTTTTCAGGGCATCAGCACAGAAACCCTGTTTTTTCCTGAAATGCTAGGGGAGAAAAGCCAGAAGGGAGTCCCCGTCCCCTGACCCTGTGCCTTCCCTCTGCACGAGCAGATGCAGTGCTTGCCTGGCCGCCCTCCACCTCGGTGAAAAGGGCTGTACTGCTCCCAAGTGTGCAAGGACAAGTGTGCACTGGTGTTACCTTAGACGGCAGTGGGTTCTCTGACTTTTCAGGTGACTGATCTTCAAAAAGGAAAGGGATTTATACAGCAGACAGCACATGTAAAAATAGTAGGACTGAGGCCTTTCGGGAAAAGTATCCCATAAACCTTCATTCACAATTCATGCCAGCGTTCCCCTTCCTTACTCGCATTTCCCTTCTCTTGCACTTTCAGAAATTGAGACGACATGCGCCGAGAGTCCCTTGGCTGCTTTGTGGGGCTGCTTTCCCCCATTCCCAAGCATGAGCTGTGCAGGCAGGCTGCTGCTGGCTGCTGCTGACACTCAGACCCTGCAACCATACCTGCTGCAACCGGGAGCTTGCGGAAGTGGCGGCGGCTGCGGCTGTCCCGGCTGCTCTCCTCATCCTCCCCTGCTCTCATCGTCGGGTTCTGCTGGCCAGGGTCCTCCGTGCTCTGCCCAGGTACCATTGCAACCCACCCCCTTTGCACCTTGGGGCAGGAGCAGTTCACAGGGCAGCGGTCCTTCCCCAGCCGCCCAGGAAAGTGCAGGTTATTTTCCTCATGGCAACAAGTTGCTGGAGCTTGCTGAAACCAAACGCAAACCACAAAGTGGTTTGTGAACAACTTTTGTTGCTATTTCAGAAGGCTTTGCCCTTTGCAGTGACACAGGCTGTTGCTATTCTTGGGAGCCTATTGCAGGCGAGGGGAGGGCCGTCTGTCGGAAGTGTTGCTTTTGCCTTTTAACAAATAGCTGGAGACATCAGACATCCATGCACAGCTCAGTGCACATTCCTTACGCGATAGCTTAAAGGGTCTCTCCCTATCCCCCTCTCTCTCTTCTCTTCTCTCTGGTGCAGGTTTTTAGCAGAGAAGGCACGCTGAAGGGGAGGATTTGAAGTGTTTGCTGTGTCAGCTAAAGTTAGGGCACTGAGCACACGCATATGGGATCACTTCATTCTTGTAAATTGTGTGCAAGTTGTGGCGAGAAATAGCGGAGAGGAAAAAAAGCCATGTCAGCCCTTTGTAGTCTGTGATGGTAGGAGTCAGGACTTCTCATGGCATAGATGCACATGCTATTTTACAAGCAAATGAAAGGCAAGCAACCCTCTTTCCCATGACAACTACTTATGGGAAAATTGAGACTGTCTCAGTTATATTCAGTCAAAGGATTTATCTGAAGAGCTGCTAGGAGTCACTCCATCCCTACTAGCTCTGGTGGAAGCAGTGGCCAGTGGCTGGACCACAGCATGGGGAAAAGCTACAGCGGGTGCAGGCAAGCTGCCCCAGGTGCTGCCTGCCACATCCTGGTCCTGGTCCTGGTCCTGATCCTGGTCCTGGTGCAGGAGCCTCCAAGTCCTTTCAGCAGGCCCACTGGCCTCAGTGAGGCAAGCTGTCCAAGCTATCCCCAGTTGGAATCGCTGTTGTATAATTTGGCAGCGCTGCAGGCTTCTTGTTTGTGCTCATTCTCTCTTTCATTACTTGCTGTTTTGTCTTGGTTGTTTTTGTTTTAATACACTGATGCCTGCAGATAGCGTGGGAGGGAAGGCAGAGGTGGAAAGTTAGTAGCTTTTGCAATATTTCCAGGAAGGAGAATTCCTAAACATTTTTTCCCTAAGTCGAGTAGGCACGATAATCCCTTTATTGGTGTTTGCTTAACAAGAAAATTTGACAAAAGACACTGTAACTGCCCCATCTGGCAGCTGTGTCACTGTCAGCTTCAGAAGCTGGAGCTCCAGGGATGCCACTGGGACATGGGTTCTAGCGGGGGGAGCTTGTTTTTGACAGTGCCTTTGGTGGGGAGTTAAATGAGTTAGCCTAGCTCTGCTTTCCTGTGTAACGTATTTTCCATGTAGAATGTCTACCTGCTATCAGGGCTGTTAATAATTTCTTGCCACATCCAGAGAGGTGGTGTTTCCTCATGTTCAAAAAGTAATGTTAAATTGTAAAGAAACTATTCTGATGTTTTGGAAAAAAAATGAGAGGCTATTTAGGCTGGGAAAGAGGTGAAATATTTACGAAGATTAAACTCAGCTATGACAAGATTCCTCTGTTATAGTGTGGTGTGTAACTAACCTCTTTTAACAGCCCCCACCTCCTGTAACCCACAGCTCTGCTCAAGTACCCACTCTCTGGAAACGCAGCTAACTCCATAGCTGCACATCTGATGCCACCTCCCAAATGCCTTTATATGTAATGGTCCTGGAGAAGTCAAAGAACTGCTGAGACACCCTTACCAGCTCCCCAGGGAGCAAAGCCACCCTCCCAGATGTGTAGCTGTGGAGGATGCTCTGGGGTTCACTCGTCCTGCCAGAGCTGCTGCCTGGGGAGGGATGGCCCCAAGTCAGAGATCCCCACTGCTAGTTAAGGCACTGGGAGAAGAAGAGAGTTCAGTTCAGTGTTCAGTTGAATGTCAGGTTCAGCATCACAGAGAATTGATGAGAGCCTCTTCAGGTTCCTGGCAAGGTCTGGAAGAAAGGGGGAATGTTTTTAAAGGGGAATGCCTGGTGGGAAATGAGGCATCCTGAACAGCCAGAACTGATGATAGACTTCCCTTATTCCCTGCCCTCTTTGCACTGGGCTTATTCAGATATTCTTAGCCGTGAAGTGTGGAGTTGCAGAAGGTTCCATGTAGAAAATCTGTCCCATCCTTAGATAATCAGGTATGTGAGAACTGGCTACTTAATTTTACTTTTGCCTTTTGGCATCCAGCTAACTGGAGGCTGCTCTGATGGAAATACAGACTGCAATGTGAAAGTATCAAGACAAGCTTGCAGTACAGCATTGGTGGCCCTGGAAGTCTATATTGCTTCTTCCTACATTTGTGAAGAACTTCTGCACCCTGTCTTTGTCCCCTCATTCCCCCAGTTCCACCCAAAACTGATTCTGCAGATCTTTCTGAAGATAGCCCAGACAGGCATCTCCACTCCTGTCACACTTGTAGAGTGTCCTTTGTCAGCTGTGAGCTGAATCAGAGTCATCAGCAATAGGGTATTACTAATTTTGACAGAAGGGAGAGGTGTAATGCAACTGCAGCCCTTTTTGTTCCAAAACCTCCCCTCTAAATGTAGTCCTCCAACTAAATATACTGATTAGGTATAGCTTCTGGCACCTTTATACTTTGGGAGAACTTAAAAGCTTGTCAGGAACTGTATCTTCCCCTGAACAAGAAGCATACTACTACCCTCACGAGTAAGTAATAGAAAGAAAAGGCTGCTTTCCATCAAGTTCCCAAATCTTGTGATGAACAGATTTTAAGTGATGAGTGTTAAGTGAATACACTAATGAATGTCAGTCTTTTTTTTTCTTAGTAGGAAAAGACTTTTTTTCCATAGGGGGGAAAAAAAAAAGAAATTTTAGATAAACAGCGCAATTTCTTTTAACTGTGTTTAAACCTGGAGTTCAGTGCTGCCTACATTCCCCTCAGAAGCCAGAACTTAGACTGATCATTAAATGTTTACTTACTTCTTTACTCAGAAATCCAGCAGGGTAATCTTCTCCTGAAAGTAAAGGCCAAATAACCCATTTTTCCTCCCTAATTCTGCCTTTATTTCGCAGTATCTATGCCAGCTGCAGCACAACAATAGCTTAACTTTGCCCCCTGTGGTAACCGCAGGAGGTACCTAGCTTTCACGCATGGTAGAGCAGCCAGCACACAGCACAAACTATAACGGCCAGGCAAAAAATAAAGACAGACATTGTTATTCTGGGGACTTGTGTTGGGCTGCCCAGAGGGAAGTGCACCCTTGCCATGCTGATCTGTGGGTGCTGCAGAGGTACCAGGGAACTTTCTGGGCTTCGACCTGCTCCCTAAGCTACATCCCATGCCAACAAAACTGCATGAGGGTGATAAGGTCTTAGGGAAAAATGTTCCCAGTGAGTTGAAATGTGACATATTTTATCCTGAGATCTGGTGCTTGGCATGACATGAGAGATGTTTTGCAGCATCATCAGTGGTCAGCTGCTGGTGCAAAACCACAGCTCAGGAGGTGTGAGAATCTGTTTTCACAATTGTGGCAAAAAAAGCTGAGGCATCAATGTTATTGGTGTTAAATGGCATTAACTGGCATCCCAGAAAAGGAAGGAACAGGAAAAAAGCTGGTTCCAGTCAGTGAAAGCAGAGGGAGGGAAAGCAAACAGCCTGCCCTAGTTTTGCAGCCAAGGCAATCGTAAAGGGATCTCCTGAAATGCAGTGACTGTGAAACCCTTGCTGGTGTCTGCAGGGTCCTGGTCCCGTAGCCCTGTATCCCTTGCATTTCCCAGCAGAAATAAACGGGCAAGCAAACAAGCAAAACTCCAGTACAGCAGACATGAATGGGATAAGGAGGAAGAAAAGGGACTCTGCTTCGCCAGTTTTCAGTTCTCTGTTCTGTTCCTGTTGCTGCCTTGCCTGCATATGCTGTTAGAACAGCTGCTCGGGCGGCACTGTGTGGCCAAGAGCAAGAGGTGTCAGCCAGAGCAGGGGCACGGGCAGGTGGGCTCCCAGAGGGCTTGTGGGATAGGAAGGGATTGCATTCGCTCTGCCCCTCTGTCCCTGCTGCCTGGGAGTGCTGATGGAACCAAGGGGGTGGGGAGAAATGTCCCAGTAGGCAAAAAATCCCAAATGCCAGTGTAGGCAAACAGCTTAATGACACTCCAAAGAGTATGAGCTAGCTGCACAGCTGTGCCCTTTGAGGCTGGGCAGAAGTTCATGCACTTCAGGAGAAAGAGTAGTGGAAAAAATCAAAACGCCAAAATCAGGAGAGGGTCAGGAGACAAGCCAGGGATAGGAGTGTAACCCTGTCATGAGATTCCCCTGTTGGTTTCGTCCATATGCAGTTGATGAGAAATAATCTTTTCTGATATTTTCTCAATTCCTTGCTTTCACAACTGACCAAACAGTTCATAATTAGAGGCATGATTAGGCTAGAAAAAGAAGATAAGATATTCACATTAAAATTCTGAATAATCTGTCTGGAAAATCTGTGAGGCTGAAGTGAGCATTTCTTCTAAAATATCTGGTCATGATTTGTATTTGTCTGCATTTCCAGCAATCTAATAACTCAAATTTGGGACAGTGGAGAGACAGGAAAGTTGGTATTAAGCTAATAGGAATGAATCAAGAGCTGAAGGTCTTTCTGAATCCGTTTTCTTAGGCCGTTTTTATCAGAGTTGGAGTGAATAAGGTTGTCTTATTTCCCAGTAGATTTTGTGACTCTCAGAAAGAAGATAGTGGAACTCTAACAATTAATTTACTCTAAAAAATGAAAATAAAGCTTTTCAACAAAACTACAGAGAGGATTTTCTTGACATATGTCGTGGTTTAACCCCAGTCAGCAACCAGCCCCACACAGCTACTCGTTCACTTCCCCCAGGTGGGATCGGGGAGAGAATCGGAAGGGTAAAAGTGAGAAAACTTGTGGGCTGAGATAAAGACAGTTTAACAAGTAAAACAAAACCTGTGCATGAAAGCAAAACACTTTCCACTTCACTTACCACTTTCCATCAGCAGACAGGTGCTCAGCCATCTCCAGGGAAGCAGGGCTCCATCATGCCTAACCATTACTTGGGAAGACAAACACCATCATTCCACACATACACACTTCCTTCTTCTTCCCCCAGCTCTATATGCTGAGCATGATGTCATATGGTATGGAATATCCTTTTGGTCAGCTGGGGTCAGCTGTCCCAAGCTGTGTCCCCTCCCAACTTCTTGTGTACCCCCAGCCTGCTCAATGGTGGGGTGGTGTGAGAAGCAGAAAAGGCCTTGGCTCTGTGTAAGCACTGATCAGCAGTAACTAAAACATCCCTGAATTACCAACACTGTTTTCAGCAAAAATCAAAAACATAGCCCTATACTAGATACTATGAAGAAAATTAACTCTATCCAAACCATACCCAGCACAACATATCACCTGAAGTTATGTTGCCTGCATCTGTGATCTCTGAGCTTTGCTTTCAGAACTAATAGTTTCATCATTTGCAGAAGAGGTTCATAAGACAGCCAGCACAGGACAACACGAGGGGGACTGTGAGGACAAGAGAAGGAAAGAGACATGGAGAGCAAAGAAAGAAATGATGCAAAAACGCCAAGAAAAAACATACCATTTATACCAGAAAAAAAAAAGGACTAATCTAAAAAAGCACAAGTAGCCTTTCCCATTAGTGTTGACACATTGACACCCACACATAAGGGTGGAAGTCTGCCAAAATTCCAGTCACAGAGCAATGAAGACTAGATGAAAAAGGCAGAGAGAGCTATCTCAAGAAAGTGAAATGATCCATCCTTGAGGAACTGTGAATATAGAGAAGAAAATTATTATTCCTATTGTGCAGCAAATGAATTTAATTCAGGAGTCAGCTTTGCAAAGATGCTTTTTATAAATATAAGATAAATTTCATAAACACAATATTTAGGTTATGCTATTTGTGTCATTTTGCAAAAAAATAAACTCAAAATACATAAATAAATGGATAATACTTAGAAAGTAAATAAATAGTATAGTCGGTGTCATACAGCAAATTAATGACAGAACTGAGAACGCAAGTTTCTTCATTCTGAGTCCTGCGGTTTCTTACTAAGTAATTCTCTTTGCATTTTGTTCTTACTCTTTGAGAGGCATTGATTTATACTAATGCATTTTTATTTTACTTTTAAAAAGTCTTTTAGAAAAGTTCTTGACCTCTTTTCGTGGAACAAATAATAGTTACAGTCCAGAGCTCATCATACTTCACAACTCCCTCCAGTGTCTGAAAAACACCTGTTGACTCACTGCACAACTATTTACTCCTGCTGCTCTTCTGTAGCATTTCCTTTAAAAGTACTCTTTAAAAGTACAGTATGGTTAAGGCCAGCAACTTTAAGAGTTATGTTTAGGAAAACTTAAAATCAAACTGAAGTAAGAATTGGAGAATGGAAAGTACAATACAAAAAGACTTGAGCTGAGAAAACAAAAACTCAATTTTACTTCAGGTTTCTACTTTCATGGCAGTGGAGCCTTTCAATCAAATAAAAGGAAAGATCTTCTAGCTTATGAGTAATCTGAAGAGCCACTTCTAATAGTTACTGAATAACATGTCTGTGGTTTGCCATCACACACTTCTTTCCTGTTTCGTTCAGATATTTCACACATATCTTTTTTTTTAACAAACCATCAAAACAGAAGCCTCATACATTTGAAAGAAAGTTGTCCATCTGAAATAAAATCAGGAGACAGTGACAAATGAAAGCCAGGTAGTAAAAATGCCTGTACAAATTTTATCCAGTTCATTATCTTGTGGGAAATGGCAAACCAGTTTCTCTAGTCAAACTGAAATTTTTATGGGCTTGGTTTCTTTCTTGCCTGCTTTTGATATAAATTCCTGGAATCAGTGGAGAAACCCCAGTATGAACCAGTATGAGGTGTATCAAAGCTACACTTGAAATGGCTTTATTAGCATCCAGTACACTGCTTTGTGTGATTGGAGTAATTTCAACCAGCTGCTTCTCTGTCAGAGGCTGAACTTGAGCCTGGACTCAGAGGAAGTGTCTCAGAAAGGTGGAACAGGGGGAACACCGGGCACGTGGCCCTGATTCTGGCTTTGCTTCCACTGCAAGTGCGCTGTCGCCTATGTAGTGCAGTGCCTGCCCATGCACAGTCCCAGAGCAAGGGCTGAACTTGGGGCAGCCAGTTAGTAATGTCACCCACTGCCTGAAATCAGGTGGTTTTTAGGAATTTCCAAACAAGGTGCCAAAAATGGAAGCTCTTTAGATCACTGCGCAGTGGAAAAATGCTTTTGCTCTTTCCTAATGTGATGAATAGTTTAAAAAGTGTAAGCTGAAATTCCCTTTGCCTGTTCCAGTTAAGGAAAGGGATGTACATTGCTAAGAAAAATGTGAGCCGCTGAAATGTATTTTTTTTTTGTTGCTGGGAAACATTTTCTCCTGCATGGAATATGTCAGTCACACAGGAAATGCGGTCATTTTCATGGTTTTAATTATTTCCACTGAGAAAGTGTTTTGTTTTCTCTTGAAAATCTTGTTGCAAAAATAAACAACTAAATGTCATTATTGCTGTGCTTCGACTTCTTGCTGTTTTTTGACCACAGTTGGCAACCTGAATGTAGTTTTACATGCATTCATTAATACCAAATGTCTGGGTAAAGCTTTCCAAGCCTGTAAAAATTTTCAAATCATTGCAGGGAAGCAGGAAATGAAACCTGTCTCCAATGCACAGGTCACTTTGTGTTCACCCAGTGGGCATGAAGAAATAAACAACATACAATCCTGGGATGTGGTGGCTTTGTTTCTAACTGACTGGCGGATCAAATTGAGGTTTGATTGCTGTAGGTTGCCATGAGTTCAGAGAGGAGAGACCTCTGGGCAGCCCGCGGGGCCAGGGGCCACTCTGGCTCCCTGAAGACATGGCTTCTGCCTGGTCTGCACCACCCTGAGGAAGAGGAAGGTGGAAACAACTCACAAGCATCTCAGCAGCAGCTTGTGTTGTAGCCCCGCTTTGGCCTCCTTAACTGAGCAGGGGAAGGAAGGAAACAGCTTCTCCTGTTTAGGCTGAGTCTCTTGATGATAAGACAGGTTTGTCTTGATGGATGTTGTATATGTGTTCTGCAGGTCTGAGTACCACAAAGGCTCATTTCATGCACAAGGACATGTGTTTCTAGAACACTATTACAACAGGCAGTTATGCAGATGTTGGGAAATCCCAGAAACAGAGAGTATTCACGCCTCTGTAATTCAGGTCTTTTGTGCATAGGCATAATGCATATTATATCTTTGTTGTGTTTCTTTCACACACCTTCACTTTGTTCAGTACACAGAGCAGATAATATTTAGTTAATAATCATTTGGAGGTCTGTGTTGCATCAGAGCTTGGACTGCAAAACTACAGCCATTGCTGCTGCCCTCATGACCTACAGTGCTAGTCAGTATTTTGATTTTGTTTGGTTTGTTCCTGTGATCCTAACCCTGGAAGCAGAGAAAATCTGTCATGGAGATATGATTAACAGTTTCCCTATAAATGCTAGATGATACTGTAATATATAAAAATTTCATAAGCCTGAATTAATCCATCTTCACAATATGGCAATAAGATGAGCATTAGCTCTGCATTGGCGTTAAGGAACTGGGATATGCAATTTTAAGACCAAAAACATCCCTTAAATTTGGATGCCCAGTCTGAGAAACCTAGGACCTGTCCTTGTCATTTAGTATTAAACAAGTCTTAATACATATAAATGCAGTTACCATTGACTTTGTTCACACTTGGGAGTCTTGAACACAGCTGAAAAGAAAGCTTCAGGATCTCAGATCATACAAAGAGAAAAAATAAGTCTGACAGCATGCTCTGCATGCCATCTAGTCCATCTTCCTGCACTATGAAAAGGTCAGCAATATCAGTCTTCCCTGGGTATCCCTATTGTTAAATTTTTACTTTCTAGCCTGTTCTTAAAAATCCCTGAAAACCATGATTTTACTGTCTTCAGAGGAAGCTCTCATCCAGTGCCTAATCCTCCTGCCCTTCTGTGTGCCTGCAACTCCCCTCCCAGATGGGTGGTGTTAACGGTCTCCCACACAAATTTGATACACACATTCACTAATAACATGAGTGATGGAGCAGAAAGCACAAAACAGAAACAGACACAGGGATTTTCTTCCATTTTAACAGTTATTTTAAAATAATTATTTCAGTAGAGTTCCCACTATAATTATTTTCCAAGCATTTAAGAATGAAGGCATCTGCAAAAGAACAAACTACAGTGTAAAGTCTGGTGTAAGTGACTTCCCCAGCATCAGGCAGCAACTCTGTGTCACAGGCTGGGGCTGGAACTTAACTTCCATCTGCCTCCAGGATGGGGCACTTCTTGGGCCCCCATTCAGCTCAGAGCTGCTGGGGGGGCTGGCTGGGGGTTCTCTCCTCCTAAGGACAGAGAAGGGCAAGGTGCAGCCTCCTGGGCACCAGGTGCTGGGAAGGAAGGACACACTCACTGAGGATAGCATCTGTAGAGACTTCAGCTTTTAAGCTCTAGCATGCCTGTACACATCTTAACTCCTGATTTAATGAAATCTACAGAGTTTTTTGAAAGGAGAGGAAAGAATACATTTTTGGCACAAAGGTCACCATTGCTAGATTTCAAGTGATTCGTACAAGGCTGAATGGGGCAGTAATTAGAACAGCAATGTTTTTGAAAGTAAATGTATTTTTTGAGCACTTGCAAAAGATTTTTTTTCTCCTAGCATTGTTTGTGGGAAGAACACTGCACTGAGTTTTGCTGCAAGCAGATCTTAAATGCAGTGAACCTGCTGATGACAACAGCCGTGGCTGGAGTGAGGTTTTCAAAGCCAGGGCAAAGGAAGGTCACAGACTGGGTAAGTCAGGTGTTGTACCAGGCTGCTGTTCTGTCCAGGAAACATAAAAAGAACCTGGGCAGGCAACCAGAGAGCCCAGGACAGGATGCTCACGTAGAAGGCAACATGGCAGGAGTTAGTCAGTGCTCAAAGTGCCTTAAAAAAAGCAAGGTACAGTTGTGCAGTTCCAGCCAAGTGAAGTTTTTTATAGCCATGGGCAACTACTGAGATTGTCTCATCCATTTATGAATGGAGGGGAAAAAAACAACCCCTAACTCTTCAGTTAAGTATATTAACCGGGTTGGTATGTTTTCAGGTGTCAGGAGCCCTGCCAGTTTTTTGTGGGTACTTGCAGCAGCTACTGACATCCGCTTCAGAAGAGCTTTTCCTTTTTTTTCCTCCTAATTTCAACCAAAGCTGTTGAAATTCAGTAAGATGAAGCACCCCAAAACAAGGTACCTAGCAGAAAGCAGTGGGTAAATTTATTAATACCTCATGCCACTTACTGAGTGTCCATTAGGGGTCCACCTTTGGGAGACCAACTGCCCTCACATTCTCCAGCCTCCGGTGACAGTCATGGAAAACAGCAGACCTGGGGGGGGATTCAGAAGAGGTGTGGAGGGAATCACCCATTATGGGAATTACCCCTTCACTCGGACTCTGTGGTTATATATGCTACACTGATGTGTATCTCCTTTATGTGAATAACGATATCGTAATCTTCACCGTAACAGAAATCTGTGGGAAATACGAGCTCACAGAAGTTGTTTTTGTATTGTTGGTTTGGGTATCTTGAGCACAGACAAGCTAAATAAGCCCCTGTTTTATGGGGTTCAGATTAATACAGTTTTGGGGAAAAAATACACTGATTTGGATAGGGATTTTTGGACCCATTTTAAAAGAATAAAAGCTGTCTACTTTTATTCCACTAGATGTCACCAGCACAATATTTTTACAAAGAAGACTATAGCAAAGAGCAGGATAATTTCAGTTCAAGAAGCTGGGACTTAACTATGTGATGAATTTGTTCAACTAATCATTCTGGAATAACAGTTTGTGCCACTCTACTTTGGAGAAACATCTTGCACATATTTTTGCTTTGGGATCTGAGCATTTTTTCTGAAAAAAAAAAAATCACTAGTTCTGGGATAGAGTGTTCACACCATAAACAATAGCTTTAAAAAGTCCTTCATATCAAAACAAGTACACCGAGCAGTTATTTTGAAGTGGTTAGGCCACAAATAAAACATGGAATATTCACTAATAAGAGAGAAAATTAAAATAAGGATTTGAAATTAGATTCTGTGCTCCTTTATTTCCTGTGGCTAGCTCAGTAAATAAGGAGCAGAGAAGATGTTTTGTGGCAAGATACATTAACCCAGACTTGGGACTAGCCCTATGGCTTCTCCAAAGTCTGTAGCACTTTGCAGTATGCTGACTGCGGGTGATATTGCAGATGGCTAATATAAAATGTTATTATATGCTAGGCAACATATATATAATCAGAGCCAGGGGTGGCAGCAGCAGTTGTTAAATGGGCTCCGTGTCTCTGACACATCTCATGACAGGAGCGTCCCAAAGCAGGCTCCATGCCATTGCAGCAGCATCAGGTTGAAGGTTTATTTGACTTGTTATCCTGAGGTCTTATCATGGCCTCACCTGGACACCTCATCCTATAAAAGGATCAGCTCTTACAGCAGACCCACAGGCTGTGCATACAATTTCAGTTGCTGGAAGGTTGTATTTTTCCATGAATAAAGAGATCACAGGCCTCAGTGTGCTTTTCCAGAGGGGAGTTGGGCCATCACACATCCTGCTGCTCCAGCAGATAAAGGCACACAATAGCCCAGAGCCATGGTGCACAGCCCCTAGCACGCCACTGGGAACTTCACCTTTGCTGACAGATTGGGTGAGGGCCAGGCAATGGGAAGCAAAATGAGTCTTTTCCCAGAAAGTCATCCATGGATCGTGAATCACCTGATATCAATGGCACATGCAGCTGCCACACATTGTGCAGTCCCACAAGAGGTGGTTTATGTAAATCATTTAATGAGCTCACACATAGCTCTGCAGATATTTTCCTCTCTCATGTTCTGCCCCCAACTCTTTCCAAAGCCTTACCCCAGTTATCTCTTTGTTCTTCAGTCCACTGTTGGGTCTGCCCACCTTCCTAACCCTCCCCTCCTTCTATGGGCATCACTTTGGCTGTGCTCCACCAAAGGAGGTCAGGAGACAAGGGGTCATCCACCTGCATGAAACTCGGAGCCCCCGCAGTCCCTGTCATCCATGGAGTAGTTCAGCTGCTGCCTGGGAGAGAGCAGGAGGTGTCAGGCAGTGAGTGATTCATGGGAGGGCACCAAATGTTGTTGGCTATGTTGTTGCTGGGAAATCTGAGCATTTGCCGAAACGCAACAAATTTCACTCCTTGCAACACCCAGCTGTTGAGGGAAGCATGGCAGAGAGCTAGAGAAGGTGGCTGCTAAACTTCCAAATTATTCTGGCAGCAAGTAATGATTTAGAAGTATCAGAGACAGCACAACCTCCACCTGCTTAGCTGGGCCACTCACATGTGGGGTGGCTGGAGCAGGAACTGAAGCAGGCTCTTTACAATGCTCCACTATGCACCACGTTTTTGGAAGAAACAGCTGAGCCAAAGTATATCTGAATAAATTTATTCTTCATGGCACTTTACAATCATCAGTTGCTTAATCCACGGCAGCTCACACCTCTCAGCAGCACTACCACTGCAGCAAAGTCTGTAGTTTAAGAAGAGCATGATGCTCTTCTAGTTCTCCTCTTGGTCCTTGCTAGCATCACTTTTGCCCTTTCTTGTTCAGGATCAAAAAGCAGTGTGCAGGGCTTAAGTAAGAGTCTGGGATGGAATAAAATTGGCCTTTCACTAAATCATGGATGTTCACCTCCTCGGTAGTTTCTTTTGCTCTCCTCTAGCTGACCGTCTTATAAATTACATGGCATGGAGGGGGTGAACATGGACTGATCATTCACTGTCCTCATAATTCTAGGTCATTAAGGAGAAGAGAGATAGAAGAGAGATCTGTGAGAAGAGAAAGTCCATGGCTGTAGTCAAGTGCCACTGCTGTCCTCCAACAGCAGGAACTGACAGGCAAGACATGACCTGTGGCATTTGACCTGACACTTTTCTCTTGCTTATCAGGAAACGTGGGAAGTCTGTTGCCACCAGAAGGTGTGATGATAGGACAGGGAAGTGCACTTGGTTGAAACTTAAACTGGTGGGGCTGAGTACAAGTGGTAGTGAAGAACACTGCACACATTTGGCCAGTCAAGCTCCCTGCTAGCAGCCCCTGCATAGGGCTGGGGATGTTCACATCATCTCCTTCAGGAGAGAAGCCCTCTGCGCTCTGGTTGCAGGGGGTGCATCCTCCCAGGGGCAGGCTGGAGTTATGGTTTAGGAAACAGGATTTCTTACTTCTGAGATACAATGCTCCTAAACTGGTAATCATGGCAAACTGGTACTTTTGTCATGTGGTTTTGGATTAATCCAGATGGGAAGAGCTTCTTATATCACTTACCTAGAGGATAGAAAACCTATCCTATTGTGCTCTCGATGCCGTTGAGGTAAAAAGGCTGAAGACAGTAATATACATAGAGTGAGAAAATATCAGGGTGTACCTCTGCTAATTTCAAGATGCACCTGCTATCAGTGTTTGGGTTCGTGTGTCTACAAATTCTGTTTTATTATATTCAGAGTATAAATTCACTTGTCATTCAAGTAATTAAGGAGATGTCATTAATTAGCTTATTTTGGGAAAATCAGTACAGAATGTTTAGAACAAATGGAATTATAATATTTTTTCTGATGAAGAATTTATAGCATGAAAGATCTATAATCCAAACTCTGGAATATATTGTCAAGCTGACACTATATTCAAAGGAGGGAAGGGGAATAGATTTTGCATTTGATGTGAACAGCTAGCTTCTGAATTGACTCTTCATTTTAGTAATGGTGCTTTTCCAGTTGCCTTTTCAGAGTGTCGATTTCAATAGTAAATAAAAAAGGGATACATTTATAGAGAACAAAGCTTCCTGGAAATACCACATTTGAACTCTCAAGCTTCTTAACATCCTTTTTATAACCTGATGGTGTAATCAGTGTATTTTCGTCCTTAGCCAGCAAGTAATTTGGCATTAATGCCTCACCTTATTTAGGGCTGATGCAAAAGGCTCCTGATTTACAGTGAACGTAAGAGGAGAATCTAAACCTGTTAAGACAGACAGTCTAAATTTAGGAAGGGTAATGGAAAGATTTATACTTAGAGATGAAAAGGAAAATGGATAGCATTGTGGAAACAGATTATTGTCAGGTTAGTCAGTTCTTTACTGGGACTCACCTGCTTAGTAATAAAGGTGATGGCCAAATTTTACTTTCAGTTTTAACTGTGAAAACCCATACGACTCTTTCACCTTACTGTAATTTATGTTGGCATAAACAACAGCAGATTTTTCCCAAATTTTTTTTAATTTTTTTTTTATTTTACCCTTTTTGAAAGCTGGCCAGTTTAAAAAGGACTGAAACAAAGTTTGCAGTCTTTAAAATAAGAATAAATTCCTGTTTGGATTTAGAGCTACCAGGACTAATGTGGAACCTAATTATTCTGCAACAAGTATCTTGTAAGTCTATGAATTAAAAATGTCAGGTAGGAGAAAAGCTTTCCTGAAAATAAAAAGTGGAAGATAGGTGCAGGAAAAGCTGAGATATGCGAATCCTTATGTTTTAGATCTGGCAGCATATTGCTAAATTGTCTACAATTAAAAAAAAAAATGGGTCAAACTGTTGGGGCTTGCTATGCCATGCTGAGGGCAGAATTTGCATGAAAAGACTTAGAGAGAAAACTGTCAAAGGTGCACTTCAGTGCTTTATATAGGAAACTAAGCTACCGTCCATGGTGGGAAAAGAGAAGACGTGAGTGGTCACAGAGAAAATACCCTTGTCTGAATGTGAGGGACACAGAGACAGCGGTGTGACAAAGGGCAGAGAAATAGAGAGGCTCATGGGCAGTGGGGGCGAAGGGTTTTCAGCTGGCATCTTTATGAAACCAAATTGCAACTACATTTTGCTCTTCAGAGGTGGATTGATAGGTATAATTGATCTTATTTTAAGTATGTGGTTACATAGGTAGCTGCTGGATTTTAAACTATAAGCAATGTGTATTTTATCTCCACGTGTAATAAGTTTAGGTACTGCATGTCCCTGTATGACTAATGCAGTACACCTCAGTGTCACACATCAGTGACGAGCACTGTGCCAGGAGTACAAGGGCACCGAAAATTGAGTACTTGAATTCTCATCCAGGGAAGGGTATTGATCTCTATTTTTAAACAGTTTTATAAAAAAGGCAATTCTGGGACCCATGCAGTGTTTATATCTTTTTACTTGAAGAAGACTTACAGGATGACATTATAATATAAAGGTGCAACAGATGAAAGAGCTTAGCTGAAATGGAAGAACTGAATAGAGACCATATACTTGGCTACACACAGGAAAAATATCCACTGCTTGGTTCATGTGGACCCATAAAACGCCAGAGGATAGAAGCAAATAACTTGCTCACAATTCCTCACACTTCATAGATATTTATGATTTGTCTCATTTAGAACTGTAATACAAAACTGTCCCCAGAAGTAAAAGGCAAGGATATATCAAAAATTATTTTCATTTTGAAAACCTGGTTGCAATTTAAAGCTGTTGTGGGACGAATTTTTTTTTATGGCACAGCAGACAGCTCAGACTAATTTCAGTAGAGTCAAGCTTGCTGTCCCAGGATCAAACTGACACAAAGAGAAGTGAGAATCAAGCTCATTCTGTTTTTTCTTACTTCACAATCAGTGTTCTTTCTAAAATAATTTTAGCAAATTGTATTTATCAAATTTATCAAGCTAAAATGCATGAACTGCATTCAGACACTAAAGTTGAGCATTCCTGGATTTCCAAAGTGTCTGGAGGCCTTACTATGTAATGAAAAGAAAAACCCAGATGTATGAATGTACTTAAGAATAAGATTATCTGGATGCAGCTTAAGTTTACCTGGAAGATGACACTGCTTCTCTAAGAGCCTTCGTGTGAACACTGCAGCTGAAACACAGGAACCTTTTAAAAATGTTCATTAACATCTCAAGTGCATGCTGGAACATTGCTGTTGTGGTCCATAGCCCTGGACCCTGATATGTGGGTTTATACACAGGCAAAACAATGATGAAGGTCCTGTTGCCCACAGCTAATGACCCACCTGCAGCCTCGAGTCACCAACTATAACATCCAATTTCAATCACAAAACTCAAAGGGATCAATTCTCTATAGCCCAGCTGAGTGACCACCAGTGGCTCTGATGTGCACGAGAACACCCAGCCAAATTAAAGTCTCACTTTTGCCCAAATGGCGGGGTTCTGCCCCCCCTCACAGCTTCCAGTCTCCACCTTTGTGCTGGATCCTTATCCTGTGCCAGCCCCAGGGCAGGACAGGAAGGGTGGGGGTTTATGGTACCCTCCTGTTTTGGTTAAATAAACAGCTATTTTGGTTAGAGCAGATGCAGTGGCAGGGCAGGTACTCACCAGCATTGACTTTTATTCCTGTAAATAGTCCCACAGAAGCCAAAGGGAGAACTGGAGTGAATAGGCTGTGCGTGTTGTGTGTTGGAAGGCTCTCTAATCTGTCTCAGAGTGACTAACCATGGTATTTTTGCATTAATATTTGGTGAATTATTTTTGACCCAAATGGCAACAGACCCTTATCAAATGTTTGGCTTGATTCATGCTAGCTGAATGGCTTCTCTAATGATGCTCTCATGTTGCATGAAAAAATAGTTTTGAGGTTTATGTGATTTAGTATAACTCTTTGTAGATTTTGGCACTGTTTCACACAAGAGCTACTCTTCTGCAAATGATTTTCTCAGAGTGTCCCAGTATCTTATCTATTTCCAGCTCTCTGCCATTACCTGTCACAATATTTTGCCTGATGGCAACATGCCAAGAGATGCAATGTGATGTTAGTAATTGTTAATATATATATATTGAATATACTGTTCAGGGCAGATAGCCAAAGTGATAGGTGCTTCAGAAATAATAAAACAAAATCTTTTCTTTTCATATTTCTTGTTCTCCAGCACTTTTCATTTTATTGGCTTCTTGTTCTTCTTCTCTTCTTGTTCTCAGTTGCTGAAATATTTCTTTTTAGTGACCACAAAATAAGGAGCAGTATATTACTAGTCATCTATAAGCTGCAACTTAAAAATCCATTCTTTGGAAATAAGTTAATAATCACATCTGATAATCCTTTTACTGTCTTGCAGTGATGTTTTAAACAAATACAGTTTTTCTTTGATAAATGTTTTTAATTGCTTGCAGGGCTTATCAGCATTTGCAAAGGTAAAATACTTCAGCTCCCTGGTGAGCTGCATGATATCCAGCTAGTTCTACATCCTTTTGATATCAATCCCATGTGCCTATGATGTGATCTGATAAATACACATCTACGTGGAGTAAAATACGCATATGCTGAATGATCACTTGAGTGAGGGTGTGTGTTAATCTAACTGACTGCATCTACCAGTCAGTGAAAACTCCCTTTATAGTCAATGGAAAGAAACCATCCCCTTCAGAGAGCCCATCGTCTCTCTTAAAGACAGGTGAGATCAATTGCTCTCCTTGGATACGTGCTTCTCTCTGTCAACTGTAATGTCACTGTAAAGGAAGATTAGGTGGATGGCCCAGGTCTGACCTATACTCACTACGTGATATGATTCAATTAACTTAGCCATAGACTGTTTACTCAAGTGTGGCTCAACGTATCTCAGTGAGATACTATCCCATATTCAGGGTTGAATAAAAAATTGCTTGGATAATCATGTATTTAGCAGGAATGGTTCTTATAAGTTTAATTCAAGTCTGCAAATTCATAATGCAAAACACATTAGTAAATTATAACTTACAACCAACCTGATGGCTGGAATTGCTTCTACCCACACCACCAACCTCTGTTTCTTGAGTTTAAGGATGGCGTCTAGCTGGGCTGTGCAGTGTGATGTGAATCCTGAAGCTGAGTGATCCCGGTGTGCAGAGAAACTTCAGACTCAAATCTGGAAACATAAGTCATACCAGAGACCCTTTTTACCATCAGTCAGTAAAGCATGACTCATAGCTTATTGCATGGTCATCACTTAAAAGAAGCAAATGTGTTATTCTGTCCCTTTGGAAAAGCTGTATACCCACAAATCATCTCTATTTCTTATATCAGTGTACCTCACCATTCATTAACTGCAGTTGTATGGTACATATTACTTCTGTTCAAACCTACGCAAAGGGCTGATTTTAGCATATATAAATAAAGTGATACATCGCTGTTCTCAGGAGGAAACTTCTCTGTACGGCATATACTTTGTGCGTGGGGAGACATGAGCTACACAGCTGTCTTCAGAGTAGTGTGTGCATTTACCTGAACTAATGAGTTGATTTCCCTTGGAAAAGTAAAAATGGCAACTGAATATATTTCTGAAGCCATATAGGACTCTGTACTAGTTCTCTACTCCACTCTCCAGTATACTATAATGAAGATTACATCTTTACAAAAGTAGATTTCTGTAGATTTCAAAAGTAAAAATATAGACTATTGGTATAGAAAATCTCAATAGCCAACCACTGAAGAATAGTTATAGACCCTAAAGTGCAGAAGGAAGGATGTTTATTAGTACCAAGAAAGAAGGATAAAGTCCAAGAAGGCTTAGGGCTTATCCTATAAACCACTTATTTGTGTGCTTTGTATATTGCATTCATAAAAGATGGCCTGAGCTGTGGATATATTATCCTCACCAATGTGTGAGGGACCGTTCACAAAGTACCAAGTTCCTCCCATCCTCCCGCATGGTGAGGAGAGCTGATGCACTGAACAGACCCTTACCGAATAAACTGTGGAGCATTTCCTAAATAGCTAAATCTTCCCCAGTAAGGAGCTACTGAGGAACCCAATGGACATGGTGCAATGTTTTTCTTGCTGGTCGCTACTCATGTGGTGCTGCTTATCCCCTGCTGGAGAACAGGGAGGGAGGCAGCATGGAAGCAGTCAACAGCCTCTGCACCAAAACAGTGATGTGGAGGACATCTCAAAGGAAGGGGGTCCAGAGAGGGATGCTGCAGAGGAGACTGCAGCTGACAGAAGGAAAGGTTTGTCCAGGCTGACGAAGGCCTGCACAGCTTCAGGAAAGAAACCTCTGCCACCGAGAGGTGCCAGCTGTGTGGAAGAGCAACGCGAGCTACGGGATCGCTCCTGTCCATCACTTAACAGCAGGTTAAAGCCATTGTGGATCCAGGTGGAGAAGGACATCCTTTGCCAGCTGCATGAGCTCGCTCGCCCTCTTATTTCTGAGCTCTCACGGCCAAGGCAATGCCTTCCTCTCCCAGGCAGGAGCGCAGCTGAGCGGCGGTGACCACAGGGTGTCACCCTGGGGCCGGGCTTGCAACTCCGCAACATCGCAGCAGGAGGCAGCGCACCGCCGGGGCTTCCCCGTGCTTTACCTGCCTTGTCCCCACGCACAGAGGTCCCCACCTTTTTTGGTTTTTTTCCCCCCTCTTTTCTTTTACTCCAACAGCCGTAGCAGGACGAAACTCCTGAGTAAACAACAGCCCCTCTCCAGGGCTTGAAACATCCAGAGTTGGTAAACACAGTTCACACAGCTGCAGGTGACCAAACAGAAATGTGCAGTGATTATATACTGTTACTTTACAGCCTGCACCTGTACAGGAAAGCCACAAACT
>VZTO01010795.1:136211-165177 GCA_013400615.1 Syrrhaptes paradoxus
ACGCCCCCCGTCCGCGCGGCTCCGCTCCCCGCCGCCCGGCGCCGCGCACCCCGGCCGCGCCCCGCCGCGGGGAAGCCGCTGTCCTTCCGTCCATCCGGCAGGCCGGCACCCACCTGCCGCCTCCTCTCGCCCCCTCCCCTTGCCGGAGGTGCCGCTCGTCCTCAGGCCCGGCGGTGGGCGCTTCGCAGCACGCGGGCGTTTGTAATGTGGAAGGGAGGAATTTCTCACCAGGGATGAATTACTGTTATTTATAATTCACGTTCAAAGTAATGAACTGGGTTCTCAGAAGCCCGGGGTTTGACTTAAAAGCCCGATTGTCCTAATGTTGCGTTTTAAAACTTTGGTCTACAATGATAGCCTCAAAGACCTTAACAGTTGAACCTGGTGAGAGAACACAAGGGAGGAAAAGGTACTCAAAGATCGCCTTACTCGAAAGACAGGTCTTACAGAAAAGCATCAGACATTGTGGAAGTGTGATTAAATTGCAAGAGTTTGCATCGAGAATGTGTGTAGTCAGTGGGTTAGGACTGTACAGCTAAGAAGTACAAGAGTAGAGTAAAAAAAAATAACTGATGTTTCACACACTGATGTTTCTTTTCTCCCTCAGGCTACAATTTTGACAAATTGTCATGAACCGCTAAATAATTTTTCAAAGCAGAATGAATAAAGTAGAAGGTGGACATTGAAAATAAAAAGGAAAAAGGGAGACTCCACACAAGGAATATGAAAAGTTACAGAACTCCTTGCCCCAGGGTATGTACACACCAAAAGTGTGGATGGCATTCAAGAATGGCTGGACAAATCAATAGAAAAAAAATTATATTTGGCTACAAAGTTGATGTGTCTGACCTGGAATGTTCCTGGACCACAAACTCCTGGGATCCAGGGCTGTTTAGGGCAAATTACTGGGTGGTTGCATATTCTTGTCCTTTCCCATAGCAGTGCGCTGTTAGCTGGTGCTGGTAACACAGGCTGACCTACATGGACCTTGGGCCCATACCTTTGTTCTCATAGTCTTATATTGCACTGCTGAGTGTCATGATGCTGTTTTTTTAGTCACAGAGTTTAACCAACTCACAAAACCGCAGGAACTGCTGCTTACTGGCAAAAAGAAAGACAACCAATTTAATTTGTAACCTAATATAAAGCATTTGACTCTGCCAAGAAACTGTGTTCCACGTAAAAGTAGCACCAGCTAAACAGATGCTCATCAAGCTCTTCACCATGCCAGCATCCAAACCACGGCCCTGATGCCTGGCTGTGAGAGATGCAGAAAGACACAGGCTCTGCTGGAACTGTGGGTGACCTAGGCATAAGGGCAGAGCAGGCACGACCTGCTGGCTTACCAGTATGAGTAACCCCAAGGTCCTGCTGAGACAGACTGGGACATGCCCCTTGTAAAGCTGGGAGGGATGTGATTCAGTTTATCCTAAGGAATGAACACAGGCACATCACTAGTGCGGGCCTGTGTTGGCCAGTGCAGTTCAAACCACCTTCAGCAGGAGCTGGACTGTGGAAATTTGTCTCCCTAGAGAAGGCTTACTTTCTGGAGGGTTTCTTCATCTGCAGTGGACAGGGAGATATCAGTTCTGCCTGGCAGTGTTTACGAGGCACACAAAAACTTTTCCCTCTTGCCCTTCAAGAAGGTCAGAGGCTTCAGCAGCCCACGTGGTAACTGGAATTTATGAGCTCTCTTCCTCTGATTCTGTCCTGGTTCTCATTGTCCGCTGTGAACGTAATTCAGTGCCTCCATCCTTCAGGAATTAGATTCTCTGATAGCTTCTGAACTTCAGTTTGGCAATGAATTCAATGCTGAATGAATGAATTCCTGCTTACTTATCTCACTGAATCAAGACCTTAGGATGCACCAGGTTGAACTGTTCCTAGACTTACTTGGCTGACTCTGGAAGGAAGCTTCCCCAAATTTTGCAAATATTTTCAGCAGTATTTGGCTTTGGGTTTACTAAACAATGATGGAATTCAGGCCTCGGACTGCAGGAATGACATAGTCCTGAAATGTGAAAGGTGATGGCATTCCTAGCAGCATCTGTCTTCTGAAGCAAAATCTCAAAAGCTCTTTTTGTCCTCCTGTAAATCCCCAGCAAACAAGTTCTTGTCTCTGACCTTGTAATTAAGTTTCATGTACAACAACCCAAACTTTCAGTCAAGACCTTCAGGCTGCCTGCACAAATGATGTCTACAAGTAGCAGCAGATAAATAAGGAACTGAGTAACAGCTTTAATAACAACCCCAACAGACATTTTAAATCAAGAGCTTTCAAATGCTGTCAACAGGTCTGCTAGACATTGTTCTGACAGGAGATTTATTGACTGAAGCCCCTATTGATCTGGAAACATCTAATTGATTTCAGTGTCATATTTTGCCAAACACAAATTTGGAACATCTTTTATTTCCCTTTTTTGATGCTTAACGGAGCTGCTTTACTGCATTGTCAATAAGAGGCTTTAGTGCCAAGGGATTATGCTCACAGGATCAGAGTGATGCAAGGCTGTACTGAGAAAAAAGTAATTCCCATCCTTGTAGAAAGCAGTGGAAAATTACAGCATCCTCTAGATGTACTGACCTCTAGTTAAAATAGCTGATAAATGATGCCCTAACTTCCATTTTAATTCCAGCACACTGACTTGAGTCTAACAGAGTTGTCACTGCCACTTTATGAGCAAATGTTGCAGGTATTTCAGCCCATAGCAGTCAGAGAGGGGTGACTGCAGAAGCAGCATGTTTGTATGCCTTCCTCCGAGTGTGCCCCCCACCAGATTAGTATAAGTCCTTGCAATATTGCATAGCCTCTCTGGCTTAGAGCCCTCATAAAACCAGGCTGGATGACAGATATTTGAATTCATTATTGTTGTTATGAACTTAAAATAATGTGCTGTGACTGCACAGAGTTTGGTCTTATCAGAACTGAATAATGCTAGTACGGTGAAGGAGGTGAAAACATCAGATGGAAAAGTGATAAAAAAAGGCTCGTGAGAAAAATGGAGGTTTCTAGTGATGCTATGAATTGGGTCTGCTGGTTTCCTCTAGTCACAAGGCAGCCTGATGTGACGAGCTGGTACGTGTCCCAGAATGAGTAGTGTAAGCATGCACTGTCTGTTGACTCTGACACTCAGATTTTCCTTCCAAAACTTCAGCTTTTGAAGGATAATAGCAGAGATGGATTTAGGCATTTTCTGTCAAGGACACAATCTGAACAAGTTTCCCTGTATTTCTCACTCGTGGCAGAACCAAAAAATACAAATGATAGCTGATCTAACCTCGCTATCAGCTCATCTCTTTTCCTTATCTCTTCATCTAGTGTTCCACCAGGTGTTTGCTACAGTGATATCTCAATGCCTTTTATATGTATACAAAACCCCCATCATCACCATTGTCGTTCATTATCTTAAAAGAAAGATCTCTTTAAGCCTGTAAACCCTCCAGCAACCTTGGAGTTAAGGCACCAAATGCTGTAAATAGTGAGCAAATTAGTCAAAGAGAGGATTTTTTGCTAGAGAGAGGTTCAGCTGGCTGCTAACTCAAAACAGCAACTTGGATTCTCGGAGACGAATTGGATATGAAAGCAGAGGCCTGCTAAAGGGAGGCTCACACTGTCAGGTCTTAATGCTTTTCCTCTAGGTGATAACCACCACATCTCATGCCATTATGTTTACTGCTTTAATATTCCTTATTATTTCTAGGAGATTTTCTTTCAGGAAGTATAAGGCTTCCTGGGCAGAAGGATACAAAACAGACACACGAAACAGGGCTTTATCTAGAGGGATTTCTATCTAGTGATCTATGTTTTTGGGACATATTTGCCACAGTTATCTGGGTCCATTGCTTTCAGAGGGGATATTACAGTATTTCTTAGGGTAGATCAATTAGTCTAAGCTAGAGGGTGAGGGAAGAAGTGTTAATTTTGCTCTAGGCAACTGGTCCAAAATGGAGTAAAAATATTTTTATATTAATTCATAATATGTTTACCCTTCTTAAGTTTAGGCATATAATCACCAAAGGCACCCTTCTTCTCAGAAGAGACAAATAAGCACCTAGAAGGAAACTCAGTGCATCTGTGGCCTGAAACAGGTGCTGTCTAATGTTTAGCTGAAGGAATTTGGCCCTAGAACCCACAGATAGGTAGAGGCTTTTTTGAATTACAGGTGATTTTTTTTTTCTTATTTCTGAAGCTTCACATGTAAAAGATGTGGAATTACTTTAGAGGATCATATTGTCAACATACACTCTGAGACCTGGTAATTTTTTTCCTGATTTATATATATCTATATAAAAAAGATAAAATCTTAGGGCAAGTTTAAATGCCATACATGACAGGCAGAGATTCCTGACCAGGCTCTGTCCAGTCTAGCTATGGATCTGGGATAAGACTTGTAACATTGGTATAATACTCCATAGTGCTCCTCAAGGATAAATTACATATCTTGGCTTCCAGCTAGTAGCCCTGCGTAGTTATGCATTGTGTTGGATAAACAAGACATACCAGCTTTCCTGAAAGTCTTGCCTTGCACTGTGCCCGATACCATCTTGGAGGGATGTGAAAGTGTTAGTTCTGTTTTATAAAAGTGGGAATTAAACCACAGAGTGGTGTCTCATCCAAGGGAAGTCTGTGGCAGAACCAAAAATTAAATACAAAGTTAACTTTCTCCCATTCTAATAACTGGATTAAGATTACTGTACAGCAATATATATTACATATCTGCCTACCTCATTCACATAATTACATGCCTTGTAAGCAGACAACTTAGGATGGCAAGAGCCCAAGCCAGCACTGCAGGCATCTGCTGTACCTTGGTGGAATCCTACCTAGATATCGGATATTATTATAGCCCTGGTTCTCTTCCCAGCAGGAGCTACCAATCACAGTGAAAAACGTGGGACTTGGAAACACTAGTACATAAAAGGTTGTGACTCAAGAAAGGAGCTGAATCCAGATTTGTTGGGAAGGGAAGGAAGTCTAACTGCATCCACATTGAAATGGCAACTGGCGGTGTCACCTACCACCATCTAACATGCTGGAATTACCAGGAGAGTGCTTTTTCCACAGCACACAATCACAACAAAGAATATTACTATAAGACAAAAAGTCCCACAGCTGTTTCACAGGCAGGCACAGAAGGAAAAAGCCACAAACATCTGCAGCATTAATTTATTTTTTTCACTTCCAGATGCTATTTTCAAACCTGTTCAGTCATTCACTGCACTGTGAATCTTTGTAGTATTCCAATTAGTCCATTTTTTTTAACACCTTAAGCCCTGAAGTGAATTGCCAACCTTTGATGTGGGTTTCATTTGCTTTAATAAAAGCTACCTTTATATTTTTATAAATGCTTTATGTGATTCCACAAAGAAGAGTTTAACTTCAGGCAGCCAAGCTCAAATGTTTTGGCCATAGGTTTACTAGACTTCAGGACTAAAAGGAACTGCTAGTACATTTAGCCTGGCTGTCTACATAACACAGACTTGCATTTGCTGCTACGTATATCAGGCCCAACAACTTTACCTTTGAGGCTTCTTGTCTCTTAACTCAAGCTTGAGTATCTCAAAATTTTCATGTAAGGATAAGAACTGTGAGGTTCTGACAGTACACCACAGGCTGGGAGTATATGACCTTTCCAGCCTTCAGCAAGGGCTTCCTCATCCCAGTGCATCTGCAGCTGCTCATCAGCACCCACGTGGTGGGTGTTCCCAGCCCTTGGATCAGCTGGCACATCTGGATGTGGAAGCTCCCACTAACTCCCATCAGTCAGCCAAGTGAGGAGCCACCTGCACACAGCCTCTTCAGCTGGCACAGCTGCAGCTGGAGGTAGATGTGTGTCCCAGCCCGCTTAGTCACTGTGCAAATAGTGAGTGTAGTACCACTGATCTTACATGCGTTGGCTGCATTGCCGTTTTGACCTCGTATAGAAAGGATACAGATCTGGAAGTGTGCCATGCACCAAGTAGTTGCTGATATTCTTCTAATGCTTCCCATCAGAACATTATAAACACTGTGCTTTTTTTCAGAAAATATTTACATACGGGAGTGGGTAAGAGCAGGTCTAGCATATTGTATTACTGGCAAAGGCAGTGTCCCTGGTAGATAATTCTCAGCATGACACTAATCTCTGTACCTGCAGTGAGATGAATGCAACACTTCCCTGTGTAGCTAATATCATGCATTGATCTTTCATACAGACAGGCTTAATAATGCTGTAGAATATTTTCTTTCAGGAAAAAAAAACAAACCAGGAGAAAAAGAATTGACGATTTCCATGTATTTTTAACAGGGCATCAGAAAAATTAACTCCTGGAACTCTGGCATGTTGCAAACATGTCTCAGCCTGCTGAAATATAGGAAATTATACTAAGAAGTTCATATTTAGTTGACAGTGGAGTTCTTTAGAAATACAGATAAAGTTCCAGGTGAAGAAATTGAAGCATAAAGAGGTTAAGCAAAGCAGTGTCCAGTGAGACAAAGGATTGAAAACAAGACTTTTGTCCTTTGGTGTTGTACCACTCATGGAGACAGATGAACCACTGAGGGCAAATACACAGTTTAAATACAGAAAGGCTATACACGATGTAGCTGACAATGGCAGCTTCAGTCACTTGGAAAGCATAGCACCGAGGGCTTCTCCACTGTTATGGGAAATTGTGTTACTAATGCTATTATTCATGATTTTCACTTAGCAATGATTTTCACTTATGCTTGTTTTTATCCAAAGCTCTTTAAACTCTCACACAGGCAAATATTAACAGTGACATTTTAGAGAATTAAGAGATGGGGAAGTTGGAGACTTGGGTCATTGTCATATGATGATCCTGAGACAGAGTCAACATTTTGTAGGGCTCGTGACTTTCAGTCCCATGCTCAACTCATTGGACGTATAGCCCACTTCCTACAAGGCAAAATTTGACAATAGCTTTACTCATTTAGTTGCTGACCCTGATGGACTGACTCAAAACAGTGGTTGAAATCACAGCTATTGGACTCTGAATCAAAATCAAATGCTGCCTTCTCCCAGTTTCCATGAGGTTTGCAAATAACACTCCAGTTTTGACCTGTTCCACAATTTTGAGATTCCTAGCACTTTTTACAGAAATTACATATAGGCAGACAAGGGACAGAGAAAGGAAGGGAATTCCTCAGAAAGGAAGAAAATATTTTTGTGTCAGTGTTTGAGATATAAAAGTATAAAATACTCAATGAGCTGCATATGCCAGGTTCAGCTGAGTAGTAACTCTGTATCTGCATAATCCTTTTTTGATTTTGCTATACCTGCTTCAAAATGGATAGTACATGGTAGTAAAGTATGCTCAGTTTTGTCTGGAGGTAACACTCTGGAGTATTTTTTACAGACCATGTTTTTCTCATCTTTAGTATCATGTATACATATATATTTACTGCCGTGGTTGTATGTTTCATTTAATATATATTTATTCTATCATCTTGTTTAACTTTTCTAATTTGAACAGCATACACGGAATTTACAACTCTTTTATCTAGTTTCAGGTCACACTGATGAAAGATCTGTAATCACTCAATCCCTGGAGCATTCATGCTGGTTATTTCAAGTATATTTGTCTTCAGATGCTGTACCCACAACTAGTAAACTTCCAAGTCACTTTGTCTGTGTGAGCTGAGTCATAGGATAATAAACAAGGACTTCTCTTTGTGCATTTTGTGCTACACTGGAACATACTTATATGTACAGTAATGACTAATGAACAAGTGAACACATTTGTTAAAGACAGCTTAATGGGAAAAAGTGATTTGTTCTTGGGGGGGAAGGCTGTTGTAATGTTAGAAACTGTGAGAACAAACATTATTACATTAATATAATGAGTGTTTTTTTTTTCTTTATACACATTTTTTTGTTCTCAGATGTGGTGTTTTTAAATATTGAAGAATATTATGAGCCTGAGACATAAGGTCCCCTTTGTTGTATAGGGCTATTTGTGGCTGCCAGGATAGGAAATAAAATTCTCGTTGCGTTTCTGAGTAGCTTGTGCCTTCCCTTTTAAGAGTGTCTCTCAAATCATGTTAATTCAGGGATCATTTAGGTTTTTGGAAAACTATCCATGAATCACCTTGTACAACACAGTGATAAGGTTTAAATTCCCAAGCAACAGTAATGAAGGTAAGCCTTGAGTGTTCACTCACTTGCCTTTTTCAGTAATGTTTTGAGAATATTATTACTTTTATTTCTGTGTTTCTTTTGCTTGACTGATTACTTAGAAAAAAAATTGTGACTATTTTTCAAGTCACCATCTGATGTTTAATGGACTACCAGTACTTTCACAGTGGTCAAGAAACACCTCTGCATGGTATCTGACACTGACCATTACTGGAGATGAGATGCTGGGCCAAGTGGACCTTTGATTGGACCGAAGTGGCAACTCAAATGCTTTTAAAGCAGTTTAAGAATGCTAAACTGATGAAAAATTGTTTTATCAATATATTACAGCTATTCCCTTGTAAAAGGTCCTCTTACATCACTCACTGTCATTTTCCTGGAAGATCTTTAAATAGATTTCAAAATCACATTTTACTTCAAATTGGCTCTGCGGGAAGGAAAACAGGTTTCCAGACTGTGGGCCATCATTCACGAGCATGGCTTAACATCCTGACACCTCTGCAGGGCTGGCTTACAAGAAATGTGGAACTGCTGAGATGCTGAATTCTTTTTACAACACAAAATGTTTAGACTGCTAGGAAAGAAAAAAAAAGAAAGGAACTGGTGTGGGAGTGTGTGGGGAACTCCATATAGAAAGAGGAAGTGTCGTGTGACTGATCAGGAAATGGGTACAAAGCATCTGTTTGGTAGTATTTTCACTTGTTTTGGGGGCATTTCCATAGCGAACTGGAATCTGGCCCTGAGTGTAGGTATGACTTCACTCCAGAACGAAGGGCAGGCAGTAGTTTGGAGCGAAACACAACAGCTGTCAGCATTAGCACATAGCAACGCAGCACAACAGTTGAAGGCAGATCGCACACAACACAACATCCCCCCGAAACCACCGAGTGGTCTAGAGCCATTCTGGGCTGCAAGAATCACAAACAATGCTCTGACTTCTGTAAAAAGAGAAAGCTATTTTTCAGGCTGTCTTTTCTGATGGGAACAGGTTCTTTTTTGCCTCCAAAACCTCTGAGATGTGGTCCCATCTGTACTACAAAAACTCTAGGGAAGTATTCAAGGCAGCAAGGTCTGAACATGATGAAAGCCCTTTCCGATCCTGCCTGGCAAGGCTCTTCTTTACCATGCACAGATTTGACAGCAGAGAAGTTTAGCTCTCACCCTTCCATAAACTTTGTCTGGTCTGGAGTACACTGCCAACCCCCATGATGTCAGAGCTGTTCTCTCCTTTGGTTTTGTCATGTGATTTTTTTCCCCCCAGAAACCAAGTCCAAAAAATATGACAGTTTTTCTTGTGTAAAGTGAAGTTCTGCTTATGCATTAGCTCTTGAGCAAGTTATTAGTCAGATCTTTGCAGAGTTGTGAGTAAGGTAGTGTACTGCCCTCAATGCAAAGAAGTAATTTTTAGAGGAAGTCCTTGTATGGACAATTTATTCATTGTTTTGGGAGGCTTCAAATAGCATTTCCAGGAGGATGAATTCAAATTCCAGATTGGTTCTCCTTATTCAGTCATTCCTGAGTCAGCTGGGAGGTAGAAGCAAGCTTGGATATGCTGGTGCCAGTGGGCAGCACAGAAAGCTGAGACAAAATCCCTGATGGAGACTATTTTGGACCTCCTCCTGCAAAACAGAAATTTAATGCTCCTACAAAGTCATAAAGGACTGAAATAAATTATATATTTCAAGGGCTGTCATGGTAAAGCTCCTGGGCAATGGACTCAGTGATATGTAGAGCGAGGCAATTATTTGGGGGACTCTCTTTGCCATTGGCTTTCCCCTCTCCGGAGAATGAAACTTGTTATCTTAAGTGATTTCAAACACAACCCATCTCCATTTGCTAAGTTGATCATATTAGTCTACACTTGTCCTGGATCCCACTGGAACAATATTCTTCACTGCTCCCTTGCTCTTCTTTTTCAGCCATGGTTTTCCTCTGTCTTCTTTCCGTACTTTCCACTACTCCTTGGAGTGATCTCTTTTCCTTTCTTTCCTCTGCTCCTGCATCTCATTTTCTTTTCTCCCTCGGCCCTTTCTTTCTTCCTGGCTGCTTTGCGTTGGAGCTAGTACTCTGAATCAGCTACCGTCACCTTCAGAGGAACACCATGAGTTCAAAGTAATCTTCAAAATTATTTCAAGTGAAAGAGATCACTTTCTCACATTTTTATTTCATAGAATCAAATAGAATATGAAAACCTGTGCACAGTTTTGGCCACCCACTTCAAGGAGGATGTCAAGAAACTGAAGAGAGTCAGAGCGAAGGGCTACTGGGATGGTCAAGGGTCTAGCACACAGGACCACTGAGGAGAGGCTGAAGGGCTGTGCTTGTATTGTCTGATGAAGAGGAGGCCAAAGACAGATGAACAGCAGCCTGTGACTTCATGACAAGGAGCTATAGTGACACCAGAGCCAAACTCTTTTCAGTGGTAACAGAAGGTGCAAGACGGGGCAATGGGAACAAGATGAGTGTCCAGCTTGGACATTGTGAAACAAAATGCCCACGAGGACGGTAGTGCAGCCTGGGAACAGGCTTCCTTGAGAGCTAGAGGAAACTCTGTCCCTGAAGGTTTCCAAGCCTGAACCAGACAAAGCCATGCGGACCTGCTCCAGTGTTGGCCATAGTCTGGCCTCGGGGTGGGATGGGCTTAGCAACCCCCAGGACCCTTCTAAGCAGCACTATAACACTGCAAAATCATGGACTGTCCTCTCAGAACACTTGGTGTACAGTTTGCCATGCTGTCCCTCGGTTAGCCAGTCGCTCCTGAACTGGAAGAGAAGGAATACTTGTTTATTATTATTATTATTTTTTTAATGGGAAAGGTAATAAAAACCGACCTGAACAGTTATGGCAATTCTGGCATAAGTGAAATTCTTGTGAATACCTCTAACCCTTGCTTTAAACTGAATGTATTTTATGCAGACAGTGTCCTTTCAGTTTTCCCTGCCTTTCAAAACCCTACGTTCTTGTGGGTGCTGGAAGATGTGCAGGCAGAGCGCAGTGTTGAGAGCCTGGTAAACATGCCCAACAGAGCAGAACCTGTTGTTTGTGTGGTTAAAACTGTGTTGCAATTCTGATACATCTGTCCTATATCAACAGCCCTAAGAGGAAAAAGTCTGTGTGGACAGAGAAGTGCCTCTATTCCCCAGCCAGGTGACACCTGAGCTACAGTCTGATTCCAAAGCAGTCCTGCAGATGATGTTATATTCCATCTTAAAGGGTATGTATAGACCCCACGGCATGGTAGGTCACCCTGTATTAGAACGTACACTCTCCGTTCTACACACCAGTGTATTTATTTTTAGGTAGGCAAGTAGCCTCCTTAGTTTTAGTAGGATGATTCACATCCATGTAGTGATGCATACATGTGTTTATGGAATAAAAGCTCTTTGTTTGTTGTTTCAATATTTATGACTTTTCTCTGAGTTATTCTAATTAAATCTTTGTTCATTTTTTTTTCCCCTGGGGCTGTCCATAGGCATGTTTTTTTGTGGAGAGGTGTTTATTTTACAGTTTTCAATTCCTACTTATGAATAAATTTACCTATTTTTATTGGGCTGCTTGAAATACTTTGTTTAGGACATATATTGTAAGCCACAATCTTGCATCTGCTACAATTGCTTTAAACATACTTGCAAACTTTTTTTTTAATGTAGCTATATTAAAAGCAACAGAAAATTTCCATCTGTTTTGATTTGCAGTAAATTAGTTTGTGCTGCTGTGTTTTAGGCAGAAAGAATCACAGAATCACAGAATCACAGAATGTTAGGGATTGGAAGGGACCTTGAAAGATCATCTAGTCCAATCCCCCTGCCGGAGCAGGAACACCTAGATCAGATCGCACAGGAACGCATCCAGGCGGGTTTTGAATGTCTCCAGAGAAGGAGACTCCACAACCTCTCTGGGCAGCCTGTTCCAGTGCTCTGTCACCCTCACTGTAAAGAAGTTTTTTCTCATGTTCAAGTGGAACCTCCTGTGTTCCAGCTTGAACCCATTGCCCCTTGTCCTATCACTGGATGTCACAGAGAAGAGCCTGGCTCCATCCTCCTGACACTCACCCTTCATATATTTATAAACATTAATTAGGTCACCCCTCAGTCTCCTCTTTTCCAAGCTAAAGAGACCCAGCTCCCTCAGCCTTTCCTCATAAGGGAGATGCTCCATTCCCTTCATCATCTTTGTGGCTCTGCGCTGGACTCTCTCCAGCAGTTCCCTGTCCTTCTTGAACTGAGGGGCCCAGAACTGGACACAATATTCCAGATGCGGTCTCACCAGGGCAGAGTAGAGGGGGAGGAGAACCTCTCTTGACCTACTGACCACCCCCCTTCTGATACACCCCAGGATGCCATTGGCCTTCTTGGCCACGAGGGCACAGTGCTGGCTCATGGTCATCCTGCTGTCCACCAGGACCCCCAGGTCCCTCTCCCCTACACTACTCTCCAACAGTTCCATACCCAACTTATACTGGAACCTGGTGTTATTCTTGCCCAGATGCAAGACTCTACACTTGCTCTTGTTAAATTGTCTTCTTCAGTAATTATCTCCAGACAATGCTGTTTGAATGATGTGATATGCTAAATGAAAATGATAGCATACCTCAGGTAAACTAAGCAATTTTGTTCCAACATATTAAAGTCTGATTATAATAAAAGGTTTTGAGTTAATTTCCCTAACACTGAACTGATATTCACAAATAGCTTTCTGAGGTGTGCAGTGACAAAGCAGATATCAGTACCTCCTTGAGACTACAAAGGATGTGAAGAAACCATATGATTGTTGGCATCATTTAAAATGAATCCTTTTTCCTACTGGTGACTGGGATCACACCCCTCACTCCCCTCATTCCTGAGAAGCAGGAAGGTTTTTGAACCTTTAGTACAGTTATAGGCATTGGTCATTGCTGCAACTCACCCACTGAAGCATGCAGTCACACAGATTTCTGTTGCAAAATAAATTGCATAAAAATACAATACAGAGAGACCTTGCACTTGAATTACAAAAGACAAAATATTTTTCCTTTGTAAGGAAGCAACATAGGCATGTTCCCAATTTCAAGGTCACCTTTAGAAACAACAGCAAAAAAATACATTAAAAATTATAGCAACTGAGCATTTTCATTTTTCTGTGGGGGGCATAATTTGATATGGTCTTTTAAATATTGGGTTTTTTATATAACCACGTCTTTAAGTTTATTTCAATGCCTATATAATACATACAATAGTTCTCCTTGGGCAAGAGCTAAGCAATCCAAATGGACATCCAGGAGACTCTTGATACTCAGCTTCTCTTTTGTGACACGTTTTCCTAGAGCTTTTCTTTATTAATCTTGCAATAACCCATGCCTCTGTGCAATTTATTGCTTAGCTGCATAACTGCACAGAAGGGTTGTGGATGATGCCCCTTGTACTCCTCTTCAAAGATATAACATGCTCCTATAAGGCCTGGAGTTATTTTCACTGGCAAGGCTCCAGGTAAAAGGGCTTTCCATTAGGTCTTGTCAGCCAAGATGTTGATCCCTGCTGGGGAAACAGGACCTCATACAGAACCGAGCTATAGTTTAGATACTGTCTGGTCCTCCTCTGGTGGAGGAAATGTTAGGACAAGAGAAAAAGTCAGATCTGGGTATCTTTCTGGCATCTGTAAGAGCAACGGATGTGGTATCTCCTTGTCACTCCACTGTTTTCTCTAGTGGCCTTCTTTCTATCCTCTTGCCTTCCCTTACCTTCATCTCCCACTACTACACCAATGGATCTCCTCTGCTGCCACATTTTGGAAGAAAACCCTCCAGGGCCCTGGCTTGGCTAATTTGGTTTCGGCCTCCTTCATCATAATCTATGGTAAGTCAGATAGCAGATTTATAACTCAAAAGAATAAGAAGTGAATTTCAACATTAAGAAATTATTAAAAAACACAGATACTTAGATCTGTGTTATATCTTCTTGGACTCTCCAAGAAAATGGGGCTCTAAAGACAATAACATTAAGCTTGGAGATGAAAAGAAAGGAGTAGAGGTTTATTAAGGAATCCCCACCACGGAAGGTTAAACCCAGCTCATCTAGCCTTCCTTCATAGTCGGAGGAGAGAAAAGGACACAGATAGGGACTGATTCTTTGCTTCCTCAGATAGGAGATCTCTTGTAGGTCAGGAAGACGGTAGCTGTTCCTCTCCATTCCTTGCCATAAAAAACAGAGCAACAACTTGTGACACCACCACCCCCTTTGCAGAGGTCTGAAGTCAGGTGAGATTATGGTTTTGGTTTGTATTTGAGAAAAAACTCTTCAGAGCTACAAATACTGTGAACACATTTTTTTCAACAAAAATTTAGAATGTGCTGTCATCACAGACCTTCCAAATTGCAGCATCTGAGCTGCCATGGAGCCCTGTGTGCTGCCTGACACTGGTGGCTGCAGATGGGCACGAGGCTGTCCTGCAGGTAAATCTGGAATGACTTCACATGCCTTCAATCCAGACTGTTACATTTCTTTTTTAGTGCAAGGTCAGTATGACACATAGAGAGACATTTATATTAACTGCAGTTAAGCTCCATTAGACCTTTGATCTGCTGCCATTTGTAGTATATAAATGAATACATTAAAAGAAAAATAAAACATGAAATAATTATCTTATGTATGTTGCAAAACTGAATTTCAAGCTGTGCCTTTAGAGTAATTTAATCACGTTTTTAAATGTGCTAGTTTTTGTGTCAAGAAAAAGAGCTTTATTGGAAAAGATGAGGAAAAAGTAGAACAAAAGCTGATGTTTTATTAAATTGAAAAATGCCATGGGCTTGAAATCGTAATCTTTAAAACTTGTGTATTAGGAAATCAAATTACCAAGTTGTTAGGCTTTGGGAAGTAAAGACTTAGTTTTCTCAAAGAGAAAACACATTGGCAAGAAAAATACCAAGGTTGGCCTGGAGATCAGTTTAAAAAAATGTGTTGAAAGGACAAAATTAGCCAAGTACAATGGTCAGCTGATGTGGGAAAGTGAGAAAAAAATGGCCATCCTGAAAATCGGTCTGAAAACCAACCTCTGATTTTCCACAGCCAGCTGAATCAGACTGATGGTTTCCTTGAAGAGAGGCACTGACTGACTTAATTGCTGCATACTCTCTCTTTCTTAGTATTGTATTTCTAGTTCTCACAGTGATACGTGATCCAACCGAACTGTCAATCCTAAAATTCATTTTTAAAGTCCACTATTGTGAGTGTGGGGAAGAAGGGAGGAAGGCAGAGAAGAGAGAGAGAGAACAGGCTGTCTCATGAATGTTGAATGTCTGAGATAGTAATGCTATGTCTAATGTTGAAATGCTGATTCATGAGTGCTATAGATGTAACAATGAGAAATAGTATTTAGAAAGCAGACTAGGTTTAGAAAATTACTCTGGTTTGTAGCCTGCAGACAAAATGACCGAGAAAGATCCCAAATCACTGGTGAAACTGGTTGAGTAAACACTGTAGGTCTCATTATCAGTGATGAAATTCATTAATATAGATCTATTCAGTATGAAAGTAAAACATCATACAGAGCTGAGCTTGAACTGTAATATTTTGGGCCAGGGACAGCTGCTTTCATCCTGGTGTGAGCAGTGCATGGCACAAGTCAGTGCTTACTGCTCAGACTACAGCTGGATAAGCAAGTAGCACTGCCAGCTTGGTTGGGAAATGCTGTAGTGAGTTGAATTGAGTGGACAGGAACAGAGGACTGAAAATGAAATGGATGCTAAAGCGAACAGTGTTGCAAACATAAAGCATTCCAAAATCACGAGTCCAGACACAGTCCCCAAGTTATGACATTTGTTTACACACCATTTCTAAATTAATCAGTGGTAAATGTGTTCTTCTTGCTTTGGTTTCAGAGCTTCCACGTGCTTCACAGTCTCTCATTTTCTCTTCAGCCAAAAATATTAAGTATCTAAACACCCTTCCCAGTCTCCTAGGTAAAGCAAGCAGGAATATGTAAAGGAAATTTGAAATATCATGAGACTCATCATGAAGCCACAAGAATTGACAAGAATGCTCTAAGCCTGGCATTGCAAACTGGAGGCAGTAAGTGTTACACATTTTGAGCTTTATTTAATAAGCACTTCAGATCCGAATTCTTAAGAACAATTTGAGATAAATGGTGTAGAAAAGTAGGAAGTTATGCTTACTAACAATGTATCTTTGAGCTCAATGAATGTGTGGCAACACAAGGCATTCTAGGGATGGTTTCCCACCTTCCGTGATTTTCCTATTGCATTGGCACTGGTGTGGGGAGGGCATTTCCCCACTGTGGTTTAAAAGCTGGGGGAGCTCTGATGAAGGCAAAGCTGCCTGTGAAGAGTGGATAGCAATGTCTCTTTTGCTATGTTGCTGTTTAACACTGTGCACAGTAATTGCAGATTATCCAGTGGTAGAAACCATAGATGGCAGGTCTTTGTTTCTGTTTCCATTTAGTTTTCAAGCCCAAGAGACATATTATAGGTACTTACATAAGATAAATAAGAGGAGAATTCTATAAATGTTAGCCATGGTTTGAGTCTGCAGACAATTTACACACTCCTTTCAAAGGTCACAGTAGGCTTAGGACAACTGCTCTTTCATTAAGACAGAAGGATCTTTGATAAAGCTTTTAAAGAACATTTGGAGAAATTATTTTAAAATTGCTTTCTCATGGTTATATCCTGCCTTTTTTTGCTCCTCACCCTCTGATCAAATAATTATTTTGCCTGTTGCAATCACACCCAAGGACACTCAATGTTATCATGTAAACACAGTACAGAAGGGCCGAGTCATAAGACTCACTCTGCAGCCCAAAGCAACCCAAGAGTTCAAGCTTTTGCCTCAAAGCAGTTTAAGTCCTCTGGCATAATCAAGAGGCAGCATGTAACTAGAATACAAACATACTACTTTAGTCCTGACTGAGGGGATTTTGCAGGTGCTAAACAAGATTACCTTTGATTGCCGTTGCAGAAACTTGGAAAGAAACACTTCTTCAGCCCTCTAATGGCGTTTTTAAAGATGCCAAAGAATTGGCTACCAAGTTTGTTATAGTGAAGCAATGGGGTTTTAATCATGTTCAATTAACTGATATGGTGAGGAATTTAAATCCTTCTTAAGTAGAAGCACTGGAAAACATTTAAAAATCAAGAGTGAGTTAGGATGCTATGCTACGTGTCCCTGACAGGTCATCCAGCCACTGTGATCTCACATTGAGGGAACCATTTAGGGCAGTTGTGTCACAGCAGAAGAGCCCTTAAAGTTCAGCTACCCTGGGACTAGGTCCTGGAGTAGTAAACCATGAGCACTTTTTCTGCTTGAACTGAAGTTAGCCTGGATACCTAAGCAACCTAGGTACACAAAAGAACAGCACCCTCACCCCACCACCACCACCAGGAAATGGCCCCAAAATACTTAATTTATAACTGCATGATTCCCCGCATCTGCTTTCATGTGTATCCAGCTCTTGACCTCGCTGAGGGAACAATAATTTCTGATAGAGAAGAGAGGGCAGGAGCGAGTGGGAGGGACACTGAGAGCCTTCACAATGCCTGTGCAGCTGGCAGAGGGGTTGGGCAGGTCACTGACCTCCTGCACTCCAGGGAGAAGAAAGCACTGCTCAAATTAGCTGAATCAGTGGAGCTACCCTATGTGGACTCCTATATTTTAGAAAAAAATGTATTATGGCTATAGCTAGCATTGCTTAGGAATCAGCATAACCTGCAACATTCACATGCCACAGTGAGATCTCCCAAAGAAGTGAGAGTGTTTACTTAATTAAATGTATTTCTAAACTTGTTTCATAAAAGTTTATCATCTAGATCAGCATTTAATCTCTATGCATAGAAGCAAAGACTGGTTATAGGTCAGGGGAATTAACCAGGAGCATTAAGCATTCAAAATCAAAGCGAGGAAGTGAAAGATTTCCTCCTAATGGGGACAGAGGCTTCTGGGATGTTTCCCATGGGGACAGTTGCAAAAATGGCAAAGAAAGCAGGAAGAAAATACCCAAACCATTCAAGTGAAATCTGCCTCAGAATCTGACAGCTACTTATCATGCTAGGAGCAGTTTATGTTTACTGGGATGTTTGCACTGTGTAGCCACAGCATCTTTGGGGTATTTATTTTCTTGGCTTAAATGCAGGTCTGACATGTGATCCAACCACAGTACCAACAGTCTAAGTTAATCCAGTACACTTTTCATTTGAAAGGAAGATCTGAGCTTACAATAAGGCAGAGAGAAATAAGGATAAACAAAGCACCATTCCCCCATACATTCCCCCAAAAAGCAAAAATCCAAGACAGAAAGGAGACAAAGTAAGAAGAATGTGTGTGAACTTGACATATTCAGTTTACTCTGTCTGTGCTACAAGTAAGAAGGCTCCCCGTGTGCGCAGCGCTCATGTCCTTGGTCCTCCTGCATACAGACAAAGGTGAGGGCCAAGTGTCCACTTTTGCCCTCAGACATATTCACAGGACTCTTGCTGGTAGCTAACAAGAGCTCTACTCACATAGCGGATCAATGTCAAAACATGGCTGGCAGCTTATTAAAAGGATCTGTCATTACATTTTTGTTTCTCCTCATTACACCATGGCATAATTCCTAAGAGCCTTTGTGCAGCACACTGCACACTGTGGCCATCCTGCACGTGAGCAAGTTGTTGTCATTGTCGTCCAGCAAACCCTCAGTGGTTGAGAGCCTACATCTAGTTTTGACACGAAACGCATCCTTCAGTTAAGCTTGGCTTGGGGATAGAGCACTTCATCCCTGAATAAAGCCACATCAGAAGCAGCAGAGAGCTCTGCCCACCCAGCCCTGCTGCCCACCCAGCCCTGCGCTGCCCATACCTGCCTCCTCGCTGCCCCACATGGTCCTGGGCTCAGGTTCGGGCAGTGAGTTTCTTTTGCTGTGAGGCTCCTTCGTCTGAAAAACAAGAGGGAACACATCAGGTCACCAGAACTTCCTGTTGTGCTGGGTTGTTGCTTTACAAAATTTAGAGACCAAAATTATTTTCTTTCCAAAGAAAATGTGTTGGGCAGGAGTGCAAGGCCCCTCTCCACAAAGCCACATAATCAGGGGCAAACTTACGAGGTGCCACGTGCTGCGATCTTTCAGAAAAGAAGATCTGGTGCTTCACTGTACTTGGAACTGCATTTTTCCATTCATACAAGTGCCTCCATCCCATTGTGGGAGCCATAGAGGAGCTGAGACCTAGGGGAATTGCTTCCTCCGTTGCTGTTATGTGGGGTCCATGTTCCTCCACTGCACACAGCAAGGTGCCATGGGGGGACCCCTTACCAAAAAGCAAGACAGCATAAAGAAGACCTGTTATTCTTTGAATAACAATGGTAGTAAGGCAGGTAACACTTCTAGTCTAGACTCTAATGCATGTGCTTTTAATGGAACCACTGCTGTGTTTCGCATTTAGCCAGTCCTCACCTGCTTTATTGGACCCAGAGAAACTGCAAAGGCAACTGAAAGTCTGAAGCCTAATTTACACATCAACATTGTTAATTATTTTGTTGCTGAACATCTTAACAGAGAGAGCTCATTAATGGCTGCATATTGTGTTCAGTTGAAAGGGCATCAATAGCAACAGTGAAAGCAGAATACGTTATCTAGACTAAATACCACAGCAGTTTTGTATTAAAAAGAAAAGATGTTGCTCACAGATAGCAAATTATACTCATTTATTAAAGTTGTCTGCCTCCAATACTGTTCTGTCAAGTCCCATAGATGATCTACCTCATTCACCAAAACACACCCTTGGGACTCAGCATATTTTTGCCACTGAGATGACAATGAATATCCTGGTTTCGCCTGAGGTTCTCAATTATCCAAATAAGTCACTGAATTCTTTATGACACTTAGCATATTCAAATTTACAGCTTAATTCTTGTAGACAATCTCTTCCAATGAAAACAGTATCAGGTTGTGAAAGGGCTGAGCATACATTAGCTCTGTGTGTTATGTCTGTGAAATTTTCACCTAAAGTGAAAAGATTTGTAAAGTTGACGACACTAAAGTGTCTATAATCAGGCTTTAAAGATAATTATACATTGAAATGAATGGGAGCAATCCACATTTCTCTTGGTGCGACTGCTTCAGCGCTGCTGAAGTCTCAGTGGTGTTATCCGAGTCAAGGTCCTAAGCAGCTGCCAAAAGACTACCACCATGCCTAGTGCCCAGGGGTCATGGGTTGACAGCTGGCTGGATGCCAGGTGCCTACCAAAGCCACTCCATCAGTCCTCTTCCTCAGCTGGACAGGGGAGAGAAAATATAATGAAAGGCTTGTGGGTTGAGGTAAGGGCAGGGAGAGATCATTTAACAAAACAGGCTTGACTTGGGGAAATTAGATTATTACCAATCAAAATCAGAATAGGATAGTGAGAAAATAAAAAACAGGTCTTAAAACACCTTCCTGCCACCCCTTGCCTCTTCCCAGGCTTAACTTCTCTCTTGATTTCTCTGACTCAGATAAAACAGAGCACAGAAGGCTGGCTTTAGATCTAATAGGAGAATTACTAACAGCATAAGATTTTGTAAAACTTGCAGCTGATCAGTACAGGTCTAAGCTATTTATGAGTAGCCCCCATCTAACCTTCAAAAACGTAACCCTCTTCCAGAGATTCCTTGACCATGGGCAACTAAGACGGATTACATCTGTCTGCAGGATAGACTGGGTTAACTGTGTTTTCCATGTGTTTTTGAAACAAGCGGACTGTATCCCAGCATAAAGTCAAGGTCAGAGCCATAACTGAACAACACTTAGTGAATCACAGCTTTTGTGTTTCATTGCCCTCAACACTGGAAACCAGAGCTGTATTTAATGATGTTGAGAAACAGATCTGTTCAAATGGGACTGGCTGATGTGACATGCTGAAGGACTGTGTTGTGGCTCACAGGACAGGCACCCAGGGACAATGAAACTGCAAACCTGCAGTGCAATAGGAATGCTGCATCAAACAGACTCGGATTCATTATGGATGTACTGGCATGTCACCCATTGGGTTACTGAAAGAGTTCTTCCTCTTGAATGAACAAAGAGGGAGCAGCACTGCAAATCAGCAATTTTGTCCCTTTCATTTACATGAAATTTCACTGGTGCAACCTGATCTAGTGGAGGGTGTCCGTGCCCATGGCAGGGAGTTGGACTAGATCTTTAAGGTCCCTTCCAACCCAAACCATTCTATGATTCTACCTACAATAGAACTGCGTCAGTCCAAACAATGCATATAAATGTTATTTGTGCAGTAAAGACCTTTTGGATTGCTCATTATAAAGCAGCCAACAGCTTTTGTTATGATCAAATGATGGAAACAAGAGAGCGTTGAATGGCAAATGAAAAAAAAAGCACTACATTTTTCTCTGGTAAACTTGTAGTTTAAAAATTCATTAAAGCCAAAATATTAGATCCAAGACTTCTTGCTTCAGATTTTGAAATGACTTAGAACTAGGATTCAGATTCATACCTGTGTTTTGCTCCATGGAGCTAAACAGGAATAAGTCAAACCATGCTGAATGGAGGGGAAATTCAGGTACACACGTGAATTCAGAGCTACAGTCACAATGACTGCAGAGTTAGAAGTAGCTGGTAAAATGATCTTGTCTGATATTCTGCATAATGTGGCTACAGAGTCTTGCCAGGTTTATTGCTACCTCACCTCCCTTGCCTCTGGCATTATTTCATATCTGGTTTTGAGTTCAGGAATTCCAGTGGAGGAAAATCTACCCTTCCTTATATGAGCTATTTGTCCAACTTGTTTTTTCACTTTTTTCTTATTGGTTGCTTTTGCTTGGTCTTGCAGTCACAGGATACTTTATGTCTTATTTGAAAAGCCTCTTTTCTTGCAAGCAGCTACTCCACACCAGGGAGATATTTGTATGGTCAAGTTGCCTTTCAAACTCATTTTTTGATGAATTCATCATAGGTCTCTCACTGAGGGCTAAACAATCTTGCATTTGACACAAGGGAAAAACACACACAGTTCCTACAAAGTAGCAAACAGAGATATAAATTTGATCCCTTGATATTGTCTCACAATAACATGCACCTACATCCTACATAAAATTCAGAAAAAAACACAAAACTTTAATTAACATTAGCGGTGTGTTCCAAAATAAGACAAGGTGTTACAGAAATTGAGCTCATGTCTAGACTATAAAAAAAAAGATTTACTGCCATTTTTCTCTTTTTATGTAGATTTTATTGGATCAGTCTAAAGACTACAATTTAACTATCATAATCAAACTAATGCATCATATCCTATAATAAAAGTGATAAACTGTGCCTGAAATAATTTTGTGTGTGGAGTTTAACTCTTTTAAGTAGCACAGTGAAGTAAAAAAGTAGCTGTACGCAGAGCTGACACAACACTCGCAATGAATGAGGTATGTTTATTAGAGGGGACAGAGCTTTCACATGTTCACAGGGTCCCCCGGAGCTGTGGATATCTTCCAAGGTTCACAATATACTTCCCTTTTTTTTTCCAGGAATTGTCATGAAGGTGTCATAAGACTGGACTTTCTGGTCCTTGCTGTCCCTAACCAGAGCAGGGTCATTCAGTTGTACATTATCCTTCTCTCATCCCCAAACAAGGAGGGCAGAGAAATTAATGTTAACTGAATTTATTTCAGGTTTGGTTTAAGATTTGGGCAAAGGTTGGGGTCAGTTCTCACTTTGCGTGAGCTAGTTCTCTGCTCTGGGTGTTAAAGCCTCAGAAGTAATCAGTGACCCTTGTGCTTGCTTTGAACTGCTGCTGGCCTGAGCAAGGAGCGTTCTTCCATGGATGAGCAAGCCAGATGTTTGAGTAACAAACACGTACCTGTGGTGACAGTTGTCCTCTGGCTGTTCAGTCACATAGCACATATTGTCAGGGAGAAGATGCTACTGGATTTTGCTTCAGATACCAAGTGCTCTTACTGTGTAGGCAGTTTACCCTCTATACTATATCCTCACTCTGTCCTAGGGACTAGTATAGACAGCTAGTTGCAATACTATATTGTTCTCTCTTTTTCTGTACGTAGGAAGAAATAAAAGCAGTGACCACTTGTGCAGTGATGGATGCCTTCCAGAAGGCAGAGACAATTGATAATATGTGGCATCTTGAAGTACTGAGCCTAAGGATTAATTAGATAATGACTATCTCAATTTTACAGATGGGGAATCTAAATAACAAAGAGTCTGAAGACTTGTTCAAACTGAAATCTTAGTTCAAAGAATTTGGAATAGACTCTAGTTCTCAATCCTCCAAATGATTTTCATGACGAAGTGATGTCTCCTAATGCATTCTTTCACAATGAGTTTACACATGCAATGGGGTTTATACCAATGGAGAAGCCCTTTTTTCTGCATATTTTCTTGATGCTCATCAAGCACTTGGGGATCCTTTTTCCAAGGCTTGCAGTTCTACCATGTATTCAGATAGAGAAAGACTGAACTCTGTTAAGAGAGATAGTGCATCTCAGATCCCACCAACAGGACTAATAAGCCCCCAAAGCTTCATGTATATGGTGTTTGATAAGAAACAGGGGTAAATTACTCAGGAATAGGGACAAATTTGTTTCTAAATTATTACTTGTGTTGTACTACAGCTCCAGGTCTTTGCAGCTTGGTGAGAGGAGGTGAAGGATAATGGCTGGGATTGTGTGTGGGGCCCATGCTGAGCCAGATGTGATTTGTAGCTGTTGAGAGAAACAGGAGCAAGTTATCCGAGAGGTGCTGTGAGTCCTGAAGATCTTCCTTAGACTGGTCGTGGCCAGGTTTCCAGTTCTGGCCCCAAATGCAACCATAGCCTAACCCCTTTTACAGCTCCTATCCCTGTGCAGTGTCTATGCTGGCTGTGGTGGGGAGCTCTGTACAGAGACCTCAATCCCTGTGTACAAGGATGCTAGCTGGCACATCCTTTAATCTTCTCTGAAACACAAGCGTATTTGTACAGGAAGAGGAGCAGATATGCTTGACTGAAGAACAGAAGGTGAGGATGATGGAGGAGCAGACAAGTACCTTGACCCACCAGTAGCCCTAACACTACAGCAGCTGTCCTGCTGCATCAAGACTTCAATTTACATTACCTGAGATGTACATATCCTGAGGAAGCCAAATGGCCTTTGCTATATTGTCAGCTTTGATGTCCTACTAACTTTGAAATGTTGATATTTTCATAAGGCTGCAGTTCCGTGTTGTGAAAGCAAGGTCAAGCACACATTTTTATAAGAGAAGACTCTCTACTCTGCATCAAACCTGTACTTAGGTTTGATCCTTTTTTTCTTAGTACCTGAATGTTCTCCCTTTCATTTTCCATGCTAAGGAATCATTTGTCCTGAAAATACAAAGGAAATGAGGCTGGTTAGAAGCAAAGAGTTTTTTGGGAGTCACTGTCTACCTGTGCTATACTTTAAATCATATTCCCATTAATTTCTGACAGCTCAATGACATAGGAGGAACTGATCCTGTTCTCTGTTTAAGACAAAGGAAAATCTCACTCCTTCTTCAGGGTTCACCTCTTGGGGAAAGGGAAAATGAAAGGACGCATTCTAGCTGGCACAAGTAATAGTTTCATTCACAGGGAATGTGAAAAATCAATTGACATTTTAGCTGCCTGACCTCTGTTACAAACATCTGCAGGGAAAGAAAGCAAATGAGCAAAATGTGTCCTTTTTCACTTAGGTTCATTTAAGGTTGTGATGTTAGTTGCATGCATAGTGTTCAGAGGAAGAAATGAAGCAAGGCTTTATTTCTGCCATTACAGTTGAGCTGTCTAGAGGATAAATGGATGTCTACATAATGCCACTGCTGTCTGGTGTGCATGTGCAAAACTTGAAATAGAATTGTATGCAACTATTACAAGCCCATGTTATTCTACACCCACATTTTGCAAGATATGGTGAAGGTGGAGTGATACTGGCCTGATAATGAGGGTAGTGACTGTTGTTTGCCATTTAGAAANTACCTGAGATGTACATATCCTGAGGAAGCCAAATGGCCTTTGCTATATTGTCAGCTTTGATGTCCTACTAACTTTGAAATGTTGATATTTTCATAAGGCTGCAGTTCCGTGTTGTGAAAGCAAGGTCAAGCACACATTTTTATAAGAGAAGACTCTCTACTCTGCATCAAACCTGTACTTAGGTTTGATCCTTTTTTTCTTAGTACCTGAATGTTCTCCCTTTCATTTTCCATGCTAAGNGGAAAGAAAGCAAATGAGCAAAATGTGTCCTTTTTCACTTAGGTTCATTTAAGGTTGTGATGTTAGTTGCATGCATAGTGTTCAGAGGAAGAAATGAAGCAAGGCTTTATTTCTGCCATTACAGTTGAGCTGTCTAGGGGATAAATGGATGTCTACATAATGCCACTGCTGTCTGGTGTGCATGTGCAAAACTTGAAATAGAATTGTATGCAACTATTACAAGCCCATGTTATTCTACACCCACATTTTGCAAGATATGGTGAAGGTGGAGTGATACTGGCCTGATAATGAGGGTAGTGACTGTTGTTTGCCATTTAGAAACGGGAACAGAAACTGAAATAATTTGAACAAATAGGCTATGGCTACATCAGGTACATGATTAGCTCTTATCAGTGGGTTTCTTATGGCTGTCGTAACGGAAGCCAAAAGTGGCTAGGTCACTCATGTAGGTTAGATGAAGTCTGTATGCAATGCACGTCCACTGCATCAGAACCAAAGAGATATCTCCCACCTGTGTAACAGTGGCTCGGTCCCAAGGGAGCTCTCAGCACCGGGGCACATAAGGGGGTGGTGTGCTCTCAGTACTGTGCCAGAAAATCTCTCATTATTTGAATATGTGGCCACAAAAGTACTTGTGACATCCTTTGGGAGACTTCAGTATGGACTCACACAGTGTTAGCAATACTGGGATAATTTTCCAACACTTTCCTGAATTTGGCTGGCCCGGCAGCATAGGTGCCCAGCATCCTACTCCTCCCTGCTCTTGCTGTCAGCCACCCTGGTTCCAACACAACACATACATATGTTAGTATAAACATACATGTTAACATTAAGACATGACTTGGAGGTATTGTTGGTGTAGATAAACCCTAAAACTTCATTTTCCCCAAGAAATAAATTGATGGACTTAAGCTAAAAAGTTCTATAAAAGCACAGTTCTTATCTGGATTGATGTTGTTTACACCTGTCAGCCATGAAGCAATATCCAGTTTGGCTGGAACCTTGTTTAAATCTGATGTAAATGAAATTTCTTTGCCCCAGTTTCTACCCACAAGACGGGTTTCAAGGGAGAAATGAATAGGGCCTGTGTGGTCCTTGCAGTCTGGCTTTGCATTTGCAAAGGGTTTTATTTCTGAACATTTCACAGTTTGATATTTGATGGTGTTATTATTAACAAGACTTGATCTTGCACAAAATGGCTGGCACATGGTGGCCAAAGGTTCANTTATCACTAGTCATATAACCAAGAAAAAGGGAACTTGTTAAATTGGAAAATATTTAACACACTGATAAGTGTAAACTGTCATTGCAACTCTAGAAGACTCCTTTTTTCACAGTCCAAGTATTTGCTTGCATTCAGAGTTACCTAATCAGATACGGGAATGCTGGCTGGTTGTGTGCACTTTCATAGCTGTGTATCTCTCTGATGAAAGTTCCCAGTTGTGCTTAGAGAGCTGGAGATTCAGTTTTTCCATTCCTTCAAAAGATGTGTACAGCATGGTCTTCTTTCCAACTGTCCACAAAACTTTAAAGCAGATGTAGCGTAACCTGTCTTCCATCATTATCACTGAGGCCATCAGCAGGATTAATTGATTTATGAATTGTGGCTTCAGTCCAAGAACAGCTTATGTTTCTTCCCCAAAGTAACTGAAACAGCATTCTTAGTGAAATGATAGAATATGATCCTAAGCCACCCAAATTTGGCAACTATCAAGCTGGAGTCAAACAGATTTTGAGGTTGTGACAGAACTGAACAAGTCTGTTACCATCAGCCTTACCACAAGGCTTCTGCCAAGAGACAGAAGATTCAAAACTAAGTATACACAGCAGTTTTGCTGAAAGAAAAAAAAATATTGACAAATGTTCTATGAAGACATTGGAACATTGCCTGAAGTTCTTTGCAAAACTTAGAAAGGGACAACATCTTCTAAAGATCTGCTGACAGCTGGTTAAGGAAACTGGTATAGACTTATATATCTACAAATATTCCTATAGGCCTTACTTCCATTCTTAGAATTGCTGGAATTAAATATGAGGAAGAACCAGGCTGCTAATGGGTTGTATGGCACTGATACAATCTGAGTTTTGCAGCAAGAGACTTGGAAAGTGTCCAGATTGCCTTTTTCCTGTGATCTTCTAGTTATAGGCTGGGGCAAGTGGTAGGTCCAGCATGGTCTTCAGCATGTGCTAATGTGGTAAAACCACAGATTCACAGCAATCCCATAGCTGTAAGAGAATAAAGGGGCCGAAAATCACAAACATTGCCACCACAGGCAAGCCTGGGAGGACTAGGAGGAGAGCCAGCTCTGCCACTAAAGTTATCTTCTGAATGGGGTGTGAAACACCCTTTCAAATGCAGAGGCAAAGCTCTGGTCTGAAGCTATGGGAGTGGGCTGTAACTAGCTCGGGAAATGGGCAGTTTGCAGTTGAGTTACACGTTCCAGTTGTGTCTTCAATGCAGGATCCTACAAGAGGTACACCTTGAAGGAGGAGCTCTTATGGTGTACCCATGTCTTCAGGGATTAACACAAAATTACTTCTTTCAAAGAGTCCTCCCAAAACTGTAGAATATGGTGAGCACTAAGTAGTGCTTATCAGGGTGGAAAGTTACTCTGCAGTTCACGTGTGAAGCGATATCCTGCATGTGAAATGTGCCTTCAGCCGTATAACCTGTGGTAAGAACTTTGCTCCCTGNATTTATTTCCAAGGAGTAAAGCTGGTCTTGTTCAAAAAGCTACACATAATCTGCATGAAGAACAGCATCATGTTTCCCCCCTTGTTCAACCTTTATTCCTTTCAGTCACAGGACTTTCTTGATTTGGTCACCCAGGAGCGAGCAAGAAGGTGACATTATACAACCGGAGCACTTGCCCTGCTGCTGTGGTCTGACCTTGCTCTGCTCAGCATAATCCCTCTGAAGAGGCTCCATTTCTTTGAATCCTCAAGCAACTTTTAGGGTTGCATCCACTTGCCTTTCCTGAAAATGCAGGAATTCAGTCTAGCTCTCTAATGGATTCAAATTGATTGCTCTTTAATAAATCTCTATGGAAGCAGTTTAAAGATCAGTATTTTTATAGCATTTATCTCTCTCTCTCCTCCTGACAGAAAAGGCAATGAAGCTATTGGACCTACATAAACAGCCATGAAGACAGAGTAGAGACAGAAGTTGATAACGACTAGGCTCAAAAACATTGAAAGCAAAAACTCAGTTTGGCTTGAGCAGCATGGCTCTCTAGGGTAAAATGTTGCCTCTTTGCAGGAAATTGATTCAAACAAATGTAGATATCTACAGCACAGGCATCTAATGTGAACAAGCAGTCTAGACTCTTGGTTTAGTCAAAGGAGGAATTAGGTGCTCACGGAAAAAATGTCATCCTACAGCAGGTACTTGAAACAGATTATGCCCTAAAAAAGCCTGATTTTCTCTGTTGACTATAAAGGGGAACCTAGTGTGATTAGCTGGAATGGAGATCTCTAGACTGTAGTCCTCTATATTTGGTGAGATGAACCCTACTGTGAGTGCCTGTGTTTCCAAGTAAGTTCAGATGTATCTTGGGGCTTGGGGAATTATTTTGATGAAAGGGCCGCTTTTTAAGCCAAAATATCTTTATCTCTCAAAAAGCCTCAGTTCCTGTGGGCTAGATTAAGAAATAAAAAAAAAAA
>VZTO01010796.1:7577-40381 GCA_013400615.1 Syrrhaptes paradoxus
GTGAGGGGGGGGGTCCGGCGGGCGGCGGGGCTCGGCTGCCCCGGGGATGGCACCGGGCCGGGAGCCGCGGGGGATGCGGGGTGTCCCGCGGGCCACAGGCCACTGGTGACCCACGGGGGACGCGGGGCTCCCGGCGCAGGGTGACAGCAGCGCCCTGACCCACGGGGACGCCAGGCCCGTGTCCCACATGTGCCACCAGGCCTGTGTCCCACAGGTGACACCAGGCCTGTGTCCCACTGGTGACCCGAGCTCCTGTCTCCTGGGTGACACTGGGCTTGTGTCCTGCAGGTGACACAGGCTCCCGTCCCATGGGTGACACCAGGTGTACATCCCACAGGTGGCACTGGGCCTGTGTCACACCGGTGACAAGGGTTCCTGTCCCATGAGTGACACTGGGCCTGTGTCCTATGGTGACACAGGCTCCTGTCCAACGGTGACACCAGGCTTGTGTCCTGAAGGGCTCCCTTCCCATGGGTGACACCGGGTGCATGTCCCAAAGGTGACACAAGCTCTTGTCCCACAGGGGACACAGTTCCCTGCCCCACAGGTGACACCGGGGCTGCAGGAGGGCCGGTGTCACTGTCCCCACACCGCACCCGAGGGACGGGACCTGCAGCAGCTCCCTGGGGTGTCGCGTGAGCCCCGGCTCAGCCGTGTGTGGCCCATTGTCAGCGTCACCTCCTTCTCCCAGACAAGGGAAACGCTTCCCCGGCCTCTCCTCCCACCTGCCGGCGTGGGGACACACCATGGCCGTGCTCTTCGCTCTCTTCCTTCCTCTGTTGCTTTTTATTTTTTGTCTTGTAGCCTTTACCCCAGCGATGGGCTGGGTTCATTCCAATAACAGGCACGACTCCGCATCCCCCAGGCCGAGGACGAGACGGGGACAGCGGAGCTGTGGGGAGGACGCTCGCGATGCCCCAACACACCAACACCGCAGGTGACACCCTGCTCCCCGGTGCCCTGCTCCCCCCAGGAATCCCCGGGATGCTTCCTACCATCGGGAAGTTCTCCAGCCTCTGAGCAAAGGTGAGTTCTCCCGGGTGGATCAAAGGAGGAAATTCCCATTTCTGGCTCCCCGGGCGAGCTGCGCTGGGTTTTAGCTGCGGTTTCTTGCCCCTGCAGCTCCCCGAGGTCCAGGCAGGTCCATCCTGGAGGATGCTGGTGGAGGGAGGGACAGCGCTGCACCCGGAGGCTTCACCTGGGATTAGCTGAACGTCTGTAACTCCTCCAGCGCGGGGAGGCAGGAGAATTCCTTCTCAGAGGATCGCCATGCACGTGCCATTAGGTACGGGCAGGTTTTTCCCCTTCAGCGGGTATTTTTGGGATCAACATGAATTTTTCATCACGACTTCTGGTGCAGGGAGAACTCCAGGCCCTACTCAATGGCCAAACTCCTCTAGAGTTAAATTAAAGCTCGCAGACTCCCTACGAGAGCAGCAGCATTCACCATCTCCCAGCCACCGTCCCCTGCCTCTCCTTCCCCGGGGAAGCTGGTTGTCGTAGGGTGGTTCCAACCCAGCTCTTTTCCCTGGTTTTCCAGGAAAATCCAGAACGCGGCCGTATCCTGCAGGGATTGCGGGCGACGCAGCAGGTTGCCCTCGTGAAGTGCTTAAAATTGGGTGCAGTGGATGTGCTGCTCACCCAGCGCCATGGGTCTGAGAGGAACACCCGCTGGAAAGTGCCTCTTCTACATCTGGTGAGACGAGAGAGCAAAGGAGGCAGAAAGTAGCAGAGTAACCCTCTTGTCTTCGTAAGCTCGCTTTCCAAACGTCCCGACGACACAGAATTTCTGTTGTTCCACGCATACGTGGTTACGAACCGCTGGATTTTGGAACAGGAGGAGATTTTTAACCGATAAAATGTCTGAATGTAAAAATTGTCAGAAAGAAACTTGAAGTTCCTCTTTGGACATGGTTTTCTGGGGAATTTTTGATGGAATCTACCTTTGGCAGTGTTTTTTTTCAGATGTGAGAGGCATTTCTAATATTTCCCTTGCTGGTACCATTAGGAAATTTGAAATCCTTCCCATCCTTAAGGGCTGAATAAAACAGTCTGGGCCAGGAGAGCAGGTCCCGGGTGAGAATGAGTCGGAGCATCAAATTAAGGTGGGCAGGACCCCCAAACCCGAGGGATGGACAGGAAGGAAGGGCCACCGATGAGACGTTTGGACCTCAGCGGATGCAGAACCATTGGTGCCCGTGTTTGCCCGAGCCACGAGGCTGCCGAGGCGCAGGGGTGGCCCTGCTGAGCATCACTCCTGTCGAAGCGCCGAGAGACCCAAAAAAAGCCCCAAACTGGCCCGATTCCAGGTGAACATGACGGTTGGCTCTGGAGAGGGGACAGTCACCTCGCTATGCCCGCACCCCGTTTCTCATCCGTCTCACGTCTCTACTGCAGCTGCCACCACGGCTCCTCCGTCTCCTTCACCCTCTGCTCATCTCTCCCGTTTCCACCTCCTCAGGCTGTTCTGAGTCCGGCGTTCCCGCTGCATGGCTCTGCCCCGTGAGGTGTGAGGACACAGAGGCTGGGGAGGCGTCCGCTGTCTGGGTCCAGCGCTGTGACCCTGGGCAAGGGACCAGGTCCCCTCCTGTCCCCACTGCTGCAGGATTTCAAAGGAAGGCACATCACCCAGGGTTTATACACAGGATCCAAATAACCGAGAAATCAGGTGCTTCATAAATAACAAAAAGGCAAAAGCAGCAGAGGAAGTTTTATTCTCTGTGTTGATATAAACTCTGCTCCAAGGATCGGGAATACAGAGCTTCCTGCTTTAGAAACCCTTCTTCTGCTCCACTTAAAAAAGAAAATGAACCAGTGCCTGCTCCTGGACCACATTTTGCTCAAAAAAGTGTCCCTAACTTTGACAGAGGGACAGAAAATAGGGAGCTGCTGCATCAGCAAAGGTAGCGATGAACAGAACGAAGCGCGACGTACCAGGAAGGAGCTGTACACGTTCATAAAGACCAGGTGCCAGCAGCATTCCTGAGAATATCCTGAGATAGGAACAACTCCGAGCCCTCGCTGCACTGCTGCGATTCAGACACAGAACGAACTATTGCAGCTTACAACTCCGGGTTCATGGATGCTTTGCCTTCCTCTGGAGACACCCAAAGCTCAGCCTCCCGTTACCAAAGCTCCGTTCCACCGCTAGGAAGCGTCCAGCCGAAACCACCCGTGTCTGAGCCGACACAGAGACACTGCGACTGAGACACAGGAAGAATAACTCGGCTCTCGCTGCCGTGCGTGAAGCGGGGCGGGAAGTCGGCTCCAGAGCAGCGAGTTTAACTACGGGACTGCGTTTGTTCGCACAATCGTAAGTCCAGGATCAAAAGAAACACGGGGAATAAACGGGGGAGGCAGCTAGGTGTAGGAAGGGGTTCAGCATCACTGTTACAGCCACACTTGGTTCTCAAAAATGGACAAAAACGAGAGCTAAAAGCTTTAAGTTGAGTGTAGAGGCAGCAAGAGGAATTCCTGCACAGCCAGGAGCCTTCCTGGCGAGCTTTCCCTCCACGTCTGAAAGTACAGCAAAGGCTGTCATCATCCCTCTGCTGAGCTGACAACAGTTACAGCCACAAGCAACGTTACAAGCTACCACGGAAGGCAGAATAAAAAAAAAATAAAAAAATCCGTTCCCATAAACTCCCCTCCCCAGAGCTTATCGAATCTCTTGTCGAGCTGCAGGATGGAAGCTGATAATGAATAGAAACCTTTTTGGAAGCCTCCCTGCGTGCCCAAACACTGGGGTAACACCCTACAGCTCACCCCAAATTCCAGCCCGGAGAGATGCCAGGACCAGCAGCTACTGCAGGGCAGAAACCAGCCCCCAGGGACCCCCATGTCAGTCCTTGAACCTCGCTCCAGCCCTGCCGCCTTTCCCTGCCTCCCGAAGGACAATCCCATCGCTGACCCCAAGCACCGGGGGATAAACCTGCTTTTAAAAGTAGTTTATTTGGATTTTCCACATCCTTTAATGAATCGCAAATATATTAACAGAAAAGACTTTTTTTTTTCTCCTAAGACTGTACAATTTTTGAAATAAAAAGTCAGGAAAAGCAAAAAAAAAAAAAAAAAAATATAAAAAAACAAAAAAATAAAAAAAATAAAAAAAAAAAAAAAAAAAAAAAAAAAAAAAAAAAAAAAGGAAAAAGACAAATTACATTGTTTCAATGCAAACAGTACACACCACACCCACACTTTGCATTTTTCCATAGTTTTGTTGTAAGAAAATGACGGTTCCCTAATTCTTTTCAGTGAACACACTGCTCTAACCCAGCTGCCAGAGTGCTGGCGTGCTCACCATCCTCCTCCCTGCCCCTCAAAGAGAGCAAAACTTTATTGATTAACTACTAATTGTGTTTCTCTACTCCGCAGGTAGAAGAGCAGCACGGGCTAAATGGGACTTGAGACTCTTGGGAAAAAAGAAAAATCACTTTAAGGTATGATGTGCATAAAGCAAGGGACAGCCAAGTATTAAATCTTGGAGGCAGCACGAATACCCTCATAACAGCCCAGCTGAATTCCGAGCTCCTTCCAGGGTGTTAAAAAATTTTACTATGATTGTTCACAATTTTTAGAAAAAAAAGGGAAAAAGCCACCTCAGTTCCTAGATCTCTGGTCCCCATTTAAACAGCATTTGTTATGGAAAAGTCTTGAGAGTAGCACCCGCTTACACCTGCTTTTTGCTTAGAAAAATCTGTTTGGAAGGAAAAGGAAGCTAATTAATGCATTAATTGGTGGCATTGACACAAGCGCTGCCTCCAGACCTTATGCCGAGGTGCTGCCTGGAAACTCCTCCGTGCGCGGGGAAGCCGTGAACAGACCCGGGTGCCCCAGGAGCACGGTGCGGGAGCTCTGCCGGAGATGCAGATCAGCTCTCGGGAAATCTGAGCCCTGCGTCTTCCTCGGCGAGGACTCATCCGGAAACGGAAGCGCCTCAGAATAATCTATCGCCACAAAAAGATTCCGTATGCTCAAGGCGGCTGAAACACACCCTGATTTTCCCGTCAATTCATCACCTTCCAGACACAGGCGATGAGAAGTACGGGGCAGAAGCACAGAGCTCCTTGACCCTATTATAATTCCTCAGATTTTAGAAATTCCTTTTCACACTATTAGGGGAGTTTAAGCCTATTTTTCACTGCTTATCCTCCCACTTATTAAAAAAAAAAAAAAATCAGAGAATTATATTTTTGCTCAGCACTTGAGGATGATTTTTCAGAAGATAAAGGTGTCCGTGGGGCTGATGACCAGAGAGGAACTGTGACAAGAGACGTGCCTAGTGTAGGACAAGGACAGAATTTAAAAAAATTGAAGTTTTAAAGGTAACTAAAAGACCCCTAAAAGCTATAAAAAAAAAAAATGAACATGAAGACTGATCACAACAAAGATGTTGCTATGAAACTGATATCATTCCCAATTTATTATGCATAAATCGCTCTTTAAAACTCCTCGTATCATACACTTTCTTTATCATCACTGCATAAAGGGCACCACTTGTTGCTGCAGAACGCTACAGAGAAAATCCGTTTGGACTCGTCCCCATGGCGCAGTTTCTTCTCACAGACGCAGCCTCTGGAAAGAGGAAAGTGTTCCTGGGGGAGAATCTTAAAGAACAGCTTGGGGGGTGGGGGGAAGAAAAAAAAAAAAAAAAAAAAAAANGGAGAAAGACAGATAATTGCACATGTTTGCATCCTGCTTGGACCACACTTTACAAACCAGTTTTAAAAATGTACTGATCGCAGACAGTTATTGGATGCGGTTGACACTAAGGTTCTGATTGCATTAAGGCTTCCACGGTCCTCGCCGGCTCTCTGCTCAGAACCAGGCTCGGGGTAAGGGTGGGATGCTTTCACGTGACGGTTCTATCTACGTTTCTCGATTTTGCCCTTTATTAATGTGTAATCTTAAAAGGGGAAGAACAAGTCAAGGAGTACATGAGAAATGAAGCAAGGTGGTGCTGCCTTTGTTTCTTTGAAGTACAAAGTAAACACTGACCTTTCCGAAACTAGGTGAATAAATTAAATTCCTGGTTAGAACATGAAAGCATTTTGGGAAAGCTTTGATTCTGCAATGGGATTCTCCTGCTACATTTCCACTCTAAGCAGGGACACTGGACATTTTACAGAGCCTGACCCACTCCCAGTCCCCAGCATGTGCGTTGGGTTTGTTCACCGGAGACACCGCCGCTCGAAGGTCATTTACATTCCCTGGCATTTCAGTTACACTACAAGACGCAAAAGTCTTTAACAGCCCGCGTTTGTCAACGCTGTCCTTGAACTTGGAAATGAGGTTCCAGCCTCTGCTTACCAAGAAAGAACCAAACTAAGACACATTTCTGGAAAAAGAACAAGACACTGCTTCATTAGCACTATCCCCACACCTACTGGCTTCGTTACAGCAAACCACAAGTCTTTCTTCCATGATATATATTTTTTTTTCCAGCAAAGGGGAGTCCAAAAAATAGCATTTCCTCCTCAGTCACTTTCATAAATGTGTAAGAGCCAACTAGTCAGACTCAGCAGCAGCGGAATATTGCACTGCCATTAACTCAGGGTACGGGCACAGTCTGAGGGGTGTACTCATGGTGGCGGTGGAGAATAATGACAATGCTGGCTCAGTGATGTGAAGACCCGGGATGCGAGGGAAAGGGGGAGAACACAACAGTACCAGTCACACACTCAAGCTCAGATACTGGCTTTTGGAGGTTAAAATTCATCACTTTCGACTGCGTGGAGCTGCGTGTCGTCTGCATCCGTCATGCTGCTCTCTTGGGATTCGTCTGTGCCAACTGGAAAGAAAAAGAAACACAAAGGAGTCAAACGCGGCTGGGCTGCTTCGCTGCAACGCTTCCTCCACACTCGGCTCCAGCACGATGGGAATCCCAGCAGCCATGGGTTTGGGCTTCCCCACAGAATGCTTTAGAGCCATTAAAGGCTTTTCCCTTTTTTCCATCGAATACGCTGACCCCTGCCAGCTTAATCAAGTCTAAAGAAGTGTATTTAGAAAGGAATGAACACAAAGTGTGTATTGAACACGCTGCCTTAGCCCTGTTCCGTTAGAAATCGGAAATATCCGACACCAGGTAGGTGGGGATTGGTATGGAGGGTCCCCATCGCTCCGCTCAGAGGATGGCTGGCCTAGAGCTCCCAGGAAAACCAGGTTCCTACGGCTATTTGAAGAAAGCACGCCGTGCATGGCACGATCTCGAGATAAACGTGTACATACCGAGAGGCTGCCCTGAAAATATTTAACTTCTATACTTGTTAAAATTCGAACAAAGGCAAATAATCTCACAATGGTTCCTCTTCACACCCAGGAACGCGACTCGAGTCTGCCTTCCGCATATTAACTGTAAATTCCCAACTACTCGAGTCATTCCACGTGGAGAAACACAAACAGCTGTTACTGCTGCAATGCAAACACTTCCCAGGTTTCTGTACGATGGCCACAGCCGGTCCCGTGCTGGGCAATTTAACGCCCAGAACACCTTACACGGGCCAGTCCCCCCTGCCCGCAGTGCTGCCTTAATTCACCCGAGCTTGTCTCATGGATCCTAAAAGAGTTCTTCAGCTCAGACCGGGAAACTCTTCCACAATTTATTTGGAATTCCACAATTCCAAATTTTATTTTGTTTACATTTATTGGACAGATTATTAGTTTTTTTCTTTTTCTTTCATTTTTGTTTGTTTGTTTTGCATTTTGGTGGGTTTGGGGTTTTTTTGTTTGGTTTTTTCTTGGGTGTTGTTTTTTTGGTTTTTTTTGTTTGTTTGGGGTTTTTTTGGTTTTTTTTTTTTTTTTTTGAGGTGTGGCTTGTTTTTTCCCTGTACTCCTTAGGCTCGCTCAGCAGTTCAAGTTCTCTGTCTCCATCTCCTGGTCAGAACCAAGCTCAGCCCCCAGCGAGCCAGGTTTCTAAACCAGCCCAACGGCAGCAGCAGAGCAAGAAAAACTCCTGATACTTCACAAAGTGCAGGGCAGGATAAGTTCCCAGTATTCAAAAGCGCACTGTACACAGGATCAACAAAACCCAACACGATATATAGGAGGAAAATGTGACAGCTGCTTCAGGGGAAGAATTGCATAACGTGGAAACACTTACTAACCAGGCACCAAACCCTGCTCTGCTTTCTGCTCTGGAATTACATCGCTTGTTGGTGTTTATTTTCTATCAGTATTTCAGCCTGCATCGAGGAGGTCAGCATTTATGACTATTTAGAGTTACCTGTGCTTCATGGAATTTAAGCTCATAATAAAAAGTTGGAGAGAAAAGAGAAGAGAAACCCAGGCCACTCGTTTCTGGGGATTATTCCTAACAGGAGTGTTTTATTTTCTCTTGATTCAAATGAAACCGCTTCCATGACCTATCAAAAGCAACCTTTTATGTTTAGCAGGCCAAATATTTTCACCCAATGTCCCGTTTAACTCTTGCCAAAGCCTCTGGACAATTTCAGTTGCCATTCAGTTCCCTTGAAGTGATTTGATGTGTCTATAAGGGAAGACTTATGGCTCTGGGAACATCTTGCTCTCCGGGGATGCTATTACCCAACTACAATTTGTATGAGTTTACAGCAGGCACTATCTCTGTCCTACTCCATCGACAGATGCTAAAGCAGTGTCACAATCCTTTATTTCACGCTTACTATAGGAAGGATGAACGAATTCTTCCCCATGAAGAGCCTCTGGAGCTCCTACCTGCCGAGCAGCGCGGTTAAACCATACGTTTCCCTTCTTAAACCCGAGATTCCTCCTACCACCTACGTGGAAATACCTCCTCGAGTGACAAGGGGCTGGAAATACAAACCTGATTCGTAGGGGTAACATTCACTGATCTGCTCTTCTTGAGTGATTGGTTCCTCATCGTCGGGAAGGTAACGCTTGTCAATGGCCTCTTTGATCTGGTTATTGGCTCCTTTGGGGTCTAAGTCCATTGCCCAGGAGAAATTCATTAGGGCCAAATGGGTTTGACCCAGTTTTTTATAAACCTAAAATAAAAGCATAAAATGCTACATTTACATGAAGTTGCTACTTGAAGGTCTGGACAACAAACACACCAAGCCCCAGGTAACTGGTATTTCACTAGAAGCAGCAGGGGGTAGATATGAAAGATTCATTCTGCAAGTCCCAAAGGAACCAGCAAATGTGTAGAAGGAGTGAGGAAGTGTTTCTATTTAAGACTCCAAAAAGTTTAATTTAAACTAGCAGCTGACAGCTTCAAAAACATAAGGAGGTGGATGTTCAGATAGAAATTTAAGCTTTGGAACTCCACAGCAGGGTGGTGTCAAAGCTATCCATGTACGAGTTTTGCCTTGTCCCCTCACCAGCATTTCAATTTCTTGAGTCACGGGAACCCCAAATCTGCCTGTGTCTCAAGAAAAGCCCAAACCCTCCGGCTACGTGTCACTTCCGATACAAGAGATCAGAATGTGACTCAAGATTTGAATGGCTACGCCTGCAAACAACCAGCACTGCCGGCTGACGGACGGACTATCCCTGAACATTTTAAGGATTTCCACTGATCACATCATTGCTATTGTACTGAATCACGTCTCAACAGAGTTCCTGTTTCAGGGAAGGATATATGACAGTGGTTATACACACGAGGTATCTTTGTCAGGATCAATTTCTTTTTTTTTTTAAATTAATTATCTTTCAAGCTGACAGCAGTGAAAGCAAAGCAGGCAAAGTGTAACACTGGCTTGGGTTATTTTTTCTTGGTTTCTTTTAAAGCAAGCTGAAGGCTGCTCCAGTAATAACTCTCTTGCATGTAAGAGCTGATACAGAATAAAGCTGGGAGCAGCAAGCCTTATTTAAAACTTTGGGAATTTTTAGAATACGGCTCCAAATGGAAGCAGCTTGGTGACAGGCACCAAATTTTCTCATTAGGGGTACATTTCTGCAACAAAGGAAACCAGAGGACTCGGGATCACAGGGCAGTTTTACCTACCTTTCCTATTAAAAAGTAAACAAGAGACTCTTTGGGAACAATCTGTTTCAGTTCTTCAAGTTCTTGTAAAGCAGACTGAAAAGGAAGAAAAAAAAAAAGCGTAGTAAGTACAAGCCAGCAGTCTGCAACCAGTTATGATGTCATTAAACCGATTTAGCACCGATGAGAAAAGACCCCTGGCATTTCCATACAGCACATGCCATCAGGAACAACGGTGCGATCTCACGAGAAGGATCTAAAATTCCTTTTACGTTAGTTTCTCGTTTGAAGATTGGAGCATGTTCTAGCCCCATTATTACAGAAATAGAGCAAGTTACAGGGCTCCAGACTCCTGCACCACACCTTACAGCTCTGCCACAACAAGGGATAACAGGGCAGAAGAGACTCGAGTGTATTTACAACGAGCATCTCCTCGAACATAAAAGGATATCGATGCGCTGTGTGCTGTGCTCTCGAGCCTGGGCTTTTGAAAGGTTCTGCTATCACACTGTCCAAGTTCTCTTAGCACCGGTGCTAAACCCCAAACCATTTCATTCAGTTTCATGTAGTTTATTGAACAGCGTAACTTTAGTCTTACAGGTCTCAGCCTAACAGAGTCCAAAGGTTCCAACCTTCACCATGGTCAACAAGTTCCTCCACTAGTGCAGGGGCAATCAGGCAGTGGACTGTTAGATTTATTTTTTTCCCTTCTTGTATTTATCCTCTGCTTTTAAATTTTAAAATTAATCTACAAATGGGCACTTCATTCAACCCTTAACCTTAATACATTTTCTATTTAATTGGTTCAGTTACGAATTTTCAAAAAAAAGCCGATATCCCCGATGCTACCAGTGTTAACCTGTAAAAGTTTAGTTTCCAGCGCATTCCCCCTCCTAGCTACCGCAATTTAAGGATAACTTCAGGTTGTCTACAGGTACCAAATCTTACCTTGTATTTTTCATTTGCAAATAATACAGAAGCTCTATGGAATTTGCATAGCGGGTTCTTGGGGTCAATGTTAATGGCTTTGTTTAAAGTATCCAAAGCCTTTTCAGATTTTTTCAGTGCATGCTGGACCTGTTACAGAGAGAATAATTTTAAAAAGGGAAAATAACAGCTCATCTCTGCCAGACAAGGACAGCTCTACATTTACTTGCAATCTGTTCCTTTAAAAAAACCCCAACCTGCCCAGTTCTAGACCATTCTTAACAAGGTTTCTTACAGGAAGAAAACTTCACCTCGCCCTGTCCCCACCTCAAATTATTCTCCCCACCCAACAGAAATCATTCAACCTTTGGCCAGGAGGGAGCTCAATGCCTTCCTCTGTATGGAAGCGAGAAGCAGCCGCTGTCCCTGGAGAATTTAACACAGCTCTGCCGACGCAGCTGCCTTCTGTGCTGTGACATAACGTGGCCCGAGCAGCAAGCTGCCACATCTACAAGTGACTGGAACGAGGGCGATGCGGACACACGGCCAGGACAAAAATCCTGCGCTCCGGAAGGGGAGAGGAGTGCCTTGGCATTCCATAGAGCTGGAAGTGCTGGTCCAAGTGCACGCAACAGCAGTTAAAAACCCCTTCATTTCTTACGTAGTAAGCACAAAAAACCCCTATAAATACTCTGCTCACACTAATATCTGCACAGTCCTGATTTTCACATCCCTATTTTGGCCGATTGACAAACATGACCTAACAGCATGGTTTCATTACTGGCTGGAAGTCGTTTAGAGAGAGGGGAGGGTTTCTTTTCTGACTCATTAATCCTGTGGTTATTCATCCACATGGCACTTAAAATCCTCCCAGACTCTGAATTTTTTGGGTTTTTTTGCTAAAAACATTCAGAATGACTTTTCCTACTGCAAGCAAAGTACAGAAGCAGGTTAAAACACCAGGAGAGAGGTGAGCGCGATCTACTTACGACTCCAATGTGACACAGTAAGACTGAGCTCTGAGGATTGATATCAAGTGCTTTCTGGAAATGCATTTCTGCTAGACTGAATTTTTCCTGTTTGTAATAAATCATTCCCAACCCATACCTGCAAACAGAAAAAAACAATTCTGTTAAGTGAGACCATATTCTAACCAAACCAGTCTTAGTCAGCGAACATGACCTGGCAGAAATGGTCTGTAGACTTGCCAACCGCATCCAGGGTAGGAAAAAGCCATGTTTAAAATTATCTTGTTTATTTTTTTGCTCAGTTGGGTAGTTTGAAGAATTGATATCTGATAGAAGATTCGCTAAACAGCTACAAAGTAAAAGTAGACGAAAATTTCTCAAGACTAAGTGACTTACGCTAGCAGATCTAACTTTTACAGCTTTATATATATTTTTTTTTCTATGGAAAAATCTGTAAGAAACCAACTGTATCCTAAGGTATAAAGGGGCAGATCTCATCTCTCCAACTGCAATTGAAGAACTCATGCATCTAGTTGCTTGGAGTGCTGCAGAGAATTAAATAGCTGGGGTAATAAAGCCAAAAAATCTCTGGAAACCAAGAGTTCCAATTTTTTCCTCTCCTTGTGGAAGTAACCACTTAATAAATAGATGAGGCCCAGATCTCCTGCAGAAATGCTTCACCCTCCTCTTTAAGAGACGAGCAGCAGGGAAACGACAGCAGTAGCAGCATCCAGAAGATATTTCTCCAAAGGGAGTTCTGCATCCCACGCAACGGGAGGGTGATGAAGCAAAACTTACCATGCGTTATAGTGTCTAGGGTTGACTCTGATTGCGTTTCTGAAACAGGCTAATGCTTTGTCTAGTTCTTCTGTCAACACAAATTCGTGCCCCAGCAGGGTGTAGGCATACGCGTAGTTTGGATCGACCTGGATGGCTCTCTGGAAGAACTTGATCGCAATGTCGTGCTCTCGTTGCAGGCTGAAACAGTTCCCCGCGGCGCACCAAGCCTGGTGAAGACAGCAGTGCAGAGTTAGCACAGGTTTTACAACTCCGAGTGACTAAGGTTGAGCTGAACTGATTTTTCCATGCTGATTTACATAATTATATATAACTTCCTCCTAGATTAAAAAAATAACGATAAGACAATTATTTAAGTCTCATTCCTAAACAGAGAAGCTAAAATACAGAAATCGAGAATCTAAGGACACCCAACAAGTTTGTGCCAATTAGTCATTAGTCATTGAAGTTTCTAAAAGCTTTTGAAGCTGTTGAAAAGGCTCAAAATAATACATCTCATATTTAAAAATAACGAAGGGGGAGAGTGTATATTCACTCTCACTCTTCAGCTCCCTCCAAGTGACAAATCGGGAAATCTGCAGAGCAACAATTTCAGCAGCAACCTCCTCTCTCCCTCCTGCTCAGCAACCAGCACCAAGATTGGAACACAGCACAGCCCAGGGTCCCTTGCTTTCCCAAATTTTTAGCATCACTGCCAAATCACATAACTCTTCTCCACTCCTCGTACCAGAATCTGCATTTTCTTCACTCCAGTCTATCTTACTACAGCTACCAACCACCTCACTGGTCTGGATTTTTCCACTGTTGGACAGGCTAACAAGACAATGTGAACAGGATTCTCTCCTCCAACAACAACAACAAAAGAATCCCAATATAATCCAGTTTTCTCAACTCTGTTAAGAACACAAATGCACACATCTAATGCTTTTACTGCAGCACCCATTAAAGACACCTGGCTCTGTATTACCATACAGTCTGCCATTTAACGGACTTTGGCATTAAAATGTGCAAAATTACGTCTGAAAATAAAATTCTAGAGCAAAGATGTTTTGAGTGCCAGGGAATTAACTACAGCAATTAAAAGGTGGGACCGGAAAAATCTATTCCTTATCTCTGCACACTGGCAGCAGGAGTGAGTGACTAACCTGTGGTCTTCCTGGATGACTGGTGCCAATGCAAATTTCAATAACCATTAACAGATAAAAGGTTTCCACCTGGCCCCTGTAGATATTCTAATTCTAAGAAGCCATTTCAGGCATCGTCAGTTCCACAGACAACGCTGCCACCTCCCTCTCCAGTTTTGCCATGCAGGTCTCTCGCAGGAGAATACACTTGAGCTAGGTTAGAGCTCAGATTTTTGGTCCAAATCATTGCTTTGGCCACATACATTTGCCCTCTTTTCGTTCCAGACCACAGCATTTTATACCTCTGGTGAGTTTTTATCCATGTCCGTCAAATCCTTTGAAAGAACCGAAAGGGCAACATCTTTCTGCAGATGCCACAGCGTAGTTGAGTAGATCTCCATGCCTTCTACTCTGTAGTTTTCAATCCTCCTTACTTCTGAAAATATTCTCTCAGCCTAAGAACAGAAATTAAACTTCAAACAGAATTCCACCCACCAAAGCACAGCACACAGGTCAAGGTTAGGAGCTCGTACATCCAGAGCGAGGATCCTCTTTGCTTTGTAGGTGTACTACAGAGTTACAAGTCCTTTAACTTCCCCTTCGAGCGAAGGAAGCGACTACACCCTGACATGGCAGCAGAAAAGCAGCCAGCCCTCCCTGCTGCTGCCTGAGATGACGGTTCTGTCTATCACAGGGAACAAGCAATGCAAAAAAAGTCACCCAAAAACTCAGGAAAAGCCTAGCACGCTTTTATGGGCCAGGTATGACTTAGTGCAACAGCTGTCGTCTGTTAGAATGGCTCATACCGAGCGCTACACCCCTCCAGAGATGTGGTGTAATAATTACAAGGCAAAAAGCAACATGACAGTCGCTGCAGCAAACACAGCTGATGGGGGGACAGGGGACAGGCGCCAGCATGGGACAACACGTGGATGTGCTTTGCTTTCACGTGAGACAGCTCTGCTTCTGGGCAGCAGTTGGACTAGTGAAGGCTTTCAGGTTATCTATTCCATACGCTGACGCTCCAGGTTTTAACCCTCAAAGCAGCAGCAGGGGAGAAGCCCAGCTTTGGGAAACATCCGGGTCTGTAGCCTCGGTTTTCAAAATTGAGAAGCACAATGTGCTCATCTCTGATTAGACTGTGTGTACGGTTCAAAAACTGTTTCTGAAACACACTGCAAAGGTGTCTTAGAAACTTCTACGGAGGTGGGCACATCAGCTATCAGGCCAAGAGTGACAAGGAGTGTCCAACTGCTGGACCACCCTGAACTGCTCCCTTCGGCTTCGGAAGCGGTTTGCCATCACCTCCGCTGTCCCAACGAGGCATTCCTGAGGCTGCACAGGAAACCAGATCACTGATGGAATCTGCGTTAATGAAAAAGGGCAAGAGGAGTTCTCGCTTTTAGAGCTCAGATTGTCTCAGTGATCTCATTTACAGCATCGCAGCACAGTTGCATCAGCACGGCTGCGGGTGACGACGCAGAGAGGCAAGGAGGAGACCACAGCGGCTGGATGCAAGAGGAAATAACATTAAAATAAACCTAAAGCATAACTCAGTCTCTTCAGGACAGCTGAATAACTCCTGATGCAGGTTCAAGATCTAAGCCCATTCCAGGTACAACTTTCACGTTCATACAATTCTCTCAAGTGTAAACTTCCCACAACTTTTGCAGGAAACTTGTAGGTTTTGTGCAGAGCTACGCAAAACAGAAGTGAAAAAGAGCAAGAACCAACCCACACGGTTCCTACCTGCATGTATTCTGCAAGTTCGAAGTAAGCTCTCCCAATTTGGCACAGCACCCAGCCAGTGTTGTAGTGGTGGGATGGTAAATGGCTTAAAATATTTATCGCTTCTTTACAGTTGTATGAACACAAGGCTAAATAACCTTTCCCCATGTCACGGAGAAGGCTCATCAAACCTTCTAGGAGAAAAAATACAATAAATAAAAGTGGAAAACAGACAGCTGAGACTTATTTACTTGAAATGACTAATCCTGCAAGCTCTTAATTCCAGCAGGCACGGCTCCTGAACTTGCTTATGAAAATTTTGGGGAGTTCTGCAACACAGGCTTATGTACTCTTAACTTTGGTGTAACATTCTAAACATCAGCCCTTGTAATGGAAGTCAGATAGTAACGAGTTCTTAAATCAGAATGCGCAGGAACAGAGAAACTCAAGCTCAGGGCAACTGGAGTTTTGCATTTCCAGCAGCTATTCAAACACTTTGCGAGGTCTGAACACAGTTTCCACATGTCTGGTATCCATGGATACATCTTCTCGCTGCCTGGAAACATTATCGAGCCAAAAGAGAGGAATTCGGTTTGTCTAGGGCTTTCTGACAATCTGAACAAAGACTTTTTTTAAACAAATGGGAAATATGAAGGGAGAACAGCCTATGTAAACCAAATTGAGGGAAGGTGACTGGGTTACTCATAGCTCCTTTGGATCACTTCCCAAGGACCTTGCCTGAAAGTATTTTAATCATTAATAAAAACCACAGCCCGCGAGATATATCTGCTTACAACTAGCTTCTTTTTAGTACTTCTAGTTAACTTAAAGAGCGTGTAAAGAAGATACTAAATTCAACATCCTTATAATTATACAAAGGTGATAGCTGCAGGCTAATGGAAACAACGAAGAAAGAAGCACTGGAGCAAAACTTTTTTTCATTCAACCTTAAAAGACACACGATGCTTTACTCTCGTACAGTCCAATAGTGTTCAAACAGACCTGCTGCTGCCTTCTGTAGTGTAAAAGCCTGGATCTGTGGCGTGACAGTAGAAATTTTCCCTTCTGAAATGATGGAAGAGTCCAGTTTGGTAATTTCCAAACTGTCATTTAAATTTGGTTGAGTTATTCCTCCCTTGTTCGTTTTACTTTTTGTTTTTCTGTTTGGAATCTTAGGTGGAAACTTCATTTTTAATTTTTTGCTATTTTCCTGCAAATAAGGAGAGTGAGAGTTACAAATACAAAAGTCTTTTAAATTCAGACAACTAAAGATGAAAGTGAATTGTGCACAATTATGCCTCTTTGTAGCCTTAACGACACCCAGCTGTTCAATTTTAAACTTCAGTACCTATCTTTTTTGTTCATGATACTCCTCTTCCTACTATTTTAGTTGAGCACTCTTGAGAGCTTAAAAATAACATTACGTGATGAGTTCTGCACAGCCAGATATTTCACAAGTTCTGCTCATACAGAACCTGGTTTTAAGCTGCTAGAATTACTGTGCATACGGAGGAATTATTAGCGCAGTGGCATGGGTAAGAAACCTGCAAGTTCGCAAAAGGCACAAAGTTTGTTACCTTTGTTGTAGAGCTATCGCTAGTAAACAGGCGAGAGCTTCTTCGAGGCAGCGCGTTTGGTGGAGCAGCAATTGTTGGGCTCAATACCTGAGGTGTTGTACTGAAAACAAACAGCACATTAAAAAAATAAAGTTCTTTTCTCCGTTTTGAATAAAAAAAGCTTTTATCTTTATTTGAAAAAAAAACGCTCAAGCACTATTGCACAGATATTCCCATTTCAAGGGATGAAAAAAAAAACAAATCTACCTGTTGCACGTCAAGAACATGAGCAGAATTTCCTCCCAGATATTTTTGCATTTATTGATGGATTGGTCTAACTGCAAAGGAGATTTAAACCAAACAGACCAACCACCACGCACGACCTTCCTACTTACACACAGGAGTTATTTTACTCAACAAAAAAATACACTTCTTCATCCCAAGAGGAATTCTGCAGGGACATCCATGCAAACCAGGCAAATAAAGTGTCAAATTCCTTCAAGAAAGGAGATGCAAAACGTAATACCAAGACAATTTCCCCCCCCCCCCCTTACCTCGTCTGCGGGCCAGAGCTCTGTGTTTGTGCAACAAGAATTGGAGTGACTTCCCGGCTATTTCCGCTCTGTGAGAAGACAGATTTTGTTCCAGCTTGGCTTATCCTGCTGACAGTCTGCATAACACAAAGTTTCTACAGGTTTGTTATTATGTCACTAAAAAGTCTCAATCTCTGCTATACCAACGAAATGAATTCTGCCAAACACTGCACAAAGGAGGATAAATGGAGATTCATTTAATAAAGGGTGAGGGCTCCCACACCCCAAAGAGCAACGATCAAAAGTATTTCTCGTTCTACCTGGTAAACTTGGTGTTATTGGCATTTTAACAACTTTATGCACATTATTTGAAAAATTAAAAACCTCCATCTAGTGGCAAGAAACTAGATGTTTGTACAAGAACAAAAGAGAATTAAAAGATGTCATATTTCAAATTCCTTCTCTGCAGAAAGTTGTACAAAAAAAACCAACTATGAAAAGAAGATGTTTGAATTCTCATGTTAGAACCACATCCACAAGCCATTCACCAGGAGCTCACCGAGGTGCTCCCTGAGCCTGCTGCTCCCTGTTTAGCGTATCTGTTCACACCATAAATCAGTATTTCACGAGTTGAATCACTGCTGCACGAGCCTTAAACGGCTTCATCAAAAAGGGACCTGCTTACGCAGCACAGAAAGCGCAGAGGCAGAGACCCACAGTCGCGCTAACACGGAGCAGCAAGTCGCTGCATGCCGGCCGAGCAGCGCTTTGTGTGCACAAATATATTTTCTGTACCTTGGATTTGCCCCAGGTTACAAGCACAGAATACGATTTAGCACCAAAACACTGTCTTAGATGCTCACACATTTTTAGAGAGCCAAAAGGTGCCCTGTTCCCACACCTCAGCGGTGTCAGGGGAGGATCTCAGAGCTGCGATAACCTGTCCCAAGACCTAAGGAACAAGTTCAGACAGAAATTCATTGTCTGATGTGCAGACTTCCTACAAAAGGATTCTGAACAGCTCCTCCTGTCTTCTAAAGAGGCCCAAACCCTATCGCTCTGCCCTCTCCAGGGACGCTAACATTCAAACCGGTGACGGCTGTTGGGAAAGATGCTCTTTAAGACACCAGCAATCAGCACGGGGGATCAGCGACAGCACAAGCAACGCCAGTTCACGCATTACCCGACTTCTACTGTCCTGCCTTCCCCTCCCTTCTCAGTTTCCCTGTTATCAGAGGACAGCTTGGGCGGCCAGCGAGCACGCTTGCCCACTCCGATAGGAAGCCTCTGGATCCATCCTAACGTTTCATTCATTTACGTAAGTGTTTCCTAGGAAACTGCCTCCGGTAAGTCATGCCCGTTCTAGCCGCAGCTACGCTAAACCTTCTCTAGCTCGGTAATTTGAAGAGCAGACGTGAAACTGGCCAAGTAATTATTTGCATTGGACAAAGCATGTATCAGAATTCTAAGCTGTTTATTAAAATGGATTAAATATTTGGATTTATGTACTAGCATAGATGCATCTGGGCAGAAAGCACGTGCAGGGATTATGAGATTTACACCTCGGTGCTGTTGCGCCATACCTAGCAAAGCAACAACAACAAAAAAGCAGCAAATACGACTTGATTCTCCAAAGCTTTTCATCCATCACGTACTGCACACGTGAGATTAAACGCAGACGAGCACTCCACTGAAGAGCTGCACTTTGCCAACTATTTCCGTTTTTCAGCCGCATGAAAATTTACCTTCCTACATACACACGATCCACCACAAGCCAGTGTGTTCAACTGTGCCGTGGAAAACTGGGTGGTCCTGGGCAACTACAGGATGGAATCAGATCAGCCACACGAAACATGCTTCTAGCAGACTGCTTTAGCACAGTCCAGCTCCAATGGAACAAAAAGCAAAAAAAAAAGCAAGTAGGACTAAGAGAACTGACAAAGTGCTGCAAGAGGGAGATGTCTAGAGGCATGTAACGTAACGGCTCGTGCAGCGAGATTCCAGAATTTCCAGGCACAGGCTTCAGAAAAAAGTTATCTGCTTACTGGCTTTTATTCTTTTAACTACTGGGCCAAGGAGAGAAGACACACAGTTTTTAACAGCTCCCAAATTTCACTTACAGAATGGCACAGCAAGATGAGCAACAACTGGATTTGTCCAGAGCTTGAATTTCCATGTTTGATGCTCTACGTTTTGAGGAATTCAATACTATTACTCACACTGAGTTTTTACTTCAAAGAGTTGGCCACCTATAAACCACTAACATCCCTCATGCAACTTCTAGATGTACTAAAAATACCAAGAAAAATCCTCAGGTTTTTTGTTTTCAGAAAGGAACAAATGCTTCTTCAACTGTCGCTAACATTCCACCTCTCATTTATCACTATGGCAACTACAGCAGTTTCTTACAGAGTAAAAAAGACAATTTTTAGTTTCTTCCAGACAGGACTCAGCTGGGTGGAACAGCCCCCCTCTGCCAGTCAGCCCTGCAGCCCACCAGCAGGATTTTGATCACTCCGCTCTGTACACAACTCACAAACTGTCTGCAAGAAAGCTGCAGCTTCAGCTCACTTGAGATTTCTATGATTATTCAAAGTCATCCCTGAAAATACATTTTTTTAATTAAAAACCCCAAACTTAAAGTGAAAACTCCAAGTGTGGATTGTCTTCAGACTCCACCTCGCACCCTGAGCGGTTCCGAACCCTCTGTTGTTCAGAATCGGCGTTTGCGCGTTCCTCTCCGACAGCAGGCGGACAGAAGCTACAGCACCTTCCCCAGGGTCCCTCCACCACCACCACTCAGGCAGCCTGCGCACGGCTGCGCTTTTCGGGTGGGGAAAAAAGGGCTTAGAAACAGAAGACTATTGCTTATCATTCAAAAAGTTGAGAAAACAAAAAGAAATCTGTTTTGCTAGCCAAAGGAAGCGACACAATAAGCCAGAAATATTTACACGGCAGCTGTCTTTACTTGCGATAAGGTGTATTTTTTTCTTGCTGTCTCATTTGCTTAGCTGAAAAGATTTTCAAAATAAAAACTATGGAGGCTTTAGAAACAGTTGTTTCCATGTAACCGACTGTTCTACAATGAATGATTTTATCTAACAGCTGCAGTCAAATTTAAAACAAACTGCTCCCTGCACCCCCACCCTCACTAGCCGATAAATATCCGTAAACTGGCAAACAGCATTTTTATTCTGCTGCATGAAATAACTGTTAGTAAGAGCAGGATTTTTTGGTTTTGTTTTTTTTTTATACACACTTTGCAGACAAATTATACATAAATTTAATTCTCAATTAACCCAAACCATTTCCAGAACTAAGGGAGGCTTCAAGCAGTTTCACACTCAAACTGTTTTTTCAACACCAATTTTGTGAAACCGTGGGTGAGCCGGGTTCTCCCCACTGTCAGCACAACCCAGCTCACACCCTATGTTTTATCACTGGCATTACGGATTCTTCTTTGAAGCACACTGCCACGTCAAACACCCAGCACAGATTCCAGAATGCAAGATACCTTCTTGGAAGGTGCTCCTGTGGGTGGCACATCAATCACAGCAGAAGAGTTTGTGTAGTTTTGTAAATACGATCCATCCCCAGGGCTTGGGGTTTCTAGTGGCAAAATTCCAAAGCTGAGAACAAAACGAAGAGGAAGGGTCAGTGTCTGAATGTTAGACCATGAGAACTGCTCTGATCCTGTGGCTAAAACAGAGACCCAGACAATCAACTTTTAGCACTTTGTTGATTTACGTTAACCCTCTAATGTCTTAACACCCTCATCTCAAAAAGAGCCTTTTTTGCCTGCCTGCATAATGACCAACAGACCCAGACCATCCAAGTATCGATGGCTTGCAACACAACTGTTTAAATAAGCTGGTGTACAGGACAGAACATGTATTTACATCATCTTCAGGAGAGAGCTGTTCAATAAATGCTCTTCAGAGTTTCTTCCAGAGCAAAAGCGCACTCCTTTAAAGACCTTTCCAGTGTGAACATTGCAATAAGTAATATATTGAATCAAGAATTCCTCTCTTCCAATCAAAAATACCAACTGCTTGTTTAAAAAACAAACAGAAGAGATGAACATGAGGACCAAGAGCAGTTCCTGAAGTTGGCCAGCTTTTGCTTCTGCAGCATTATTTATCAACACGTGCATTCGAGTACGCGGTGCGGCACCAGACATCTTCCCCATTTCAGATCACAACCATCACCAACAGCACAGCTCTGGACAGAAACTCTGTCTCAAGGACTCACCTTGGAGTTAGGGGGCTCAAAGCTGCAGGTCCCCCCAGTAAACTCCGCCCAGTTTTTGGTTTATTTTGAGCCTGTTTAGACAGTATGGCAGTTCCTGACCCGAGAGGGACAGCATCGGGTGAAATTACAGCCGAGTCAATGTAAGACATGGAAGAATCTGTGTTCAGAGAGGAGTATTTTGAATTGGAGGATTCTAAGTTGATTCTGTTCAACTCCTGAAAAAGGGAAGGCAGCTGTTAGATACCCATTTTGTTCAGTAAAGCTGGAAAGACTGCTTCAAATACGACTATTATAGTGAAACTCACAATTGTGTCTTGCGGCGTTTCCATTAGGACAGTCTCGGGCTGCCTGTGGGATATGTTGTGATTAGACACCAACGTTGTGCAAGTGTTGGGCAGACAGCTGCTGAAGTTCTGTAAAGACGTTAATTTAAATGTTTGGTCAGGGTCTGGTTTTTCACCTGGAAGATTGGAAGGAGATTCGTTATTACCAGTCTATACACTGACTGTACAGTCTGAAACAAGGACAAAGTATTTTAGAAGGGGTGTGTTCTTATTTCATTGTTTTAAAACCTTTTACACTAAATCAGAAGTGTTCTTCCACTACAAAATCCTGGACAACCCATTTAAAAAAAAAAAAACAAAAAAAAACAGACTGAAGTTATTCTCAAAAAGCACAGCTTCTAAGGGCTGTTTTGTTAAATCCAGAAGTGTGTAAGTAGTGAAAATGAAAGAAAACAAGACAAAAGCTCTGAACACAGGCAAAGGATTTTAAACACATTATTGCTCACGAAGCCACTCCCAAAGAATTCTGCTGGCATTTTCCTCACTAGTTCTGGACAAGGAGTGAAATAAACTTTACCACATGGCAATGGCAAATCGGAAAGCTTGGCATAACCAGAAACATAGGAAACGGCTTCACGAGTAGAACCAGTCCCTGCCAACTTACCTATTTCACACAGCGATTCAAAAGGGGACCAGAGGAAAGGATTTAAACTAAGGCTCTTTTGGTAACATTCTGATCCTTTGGCAAGCCGGTCTGTCTTGCTGCAAAAAGAACGTTAACAGTTCAGAGGGAAACCAGAACAGCACTTCTGGTCGAGATAGCTTTCCAGAAGAGTTGAAAAACAAAAAAACACAGGAAAAGTCACAGCAGCATTCCTCATTTTTCAAGCCACAGAGTAATACCGAGTTCTTTTGAAGTTATCTGACATATTTAGACACAGATGAAAGTTACTTAGACACAGTCTTCAAAAAAAGTTACATAAGCACTGGTACTGCTTGAGGATTTTTGTTTTAGAAGGATGCTGTTCTTTGCAACAGCTTTTTTCTTTTTTGCTAACAGCAACCTGATTGCTAGCCTTCCAGCCATTTTAAACATCTACACATAATATTTTTGCATATGAATTCAGGGCTAAACCAAAATCCGGCTACAGAGATAGCTTCTGAATTTTTTTTTTTTTTTTTGAGAACAGGTATCCTAGGGAAGAATCCAAGAACCCCACTATTCCTATTCAATCTGTTCACATTTACTGAAACTTTTCTTGTATCTAGGCAAAAGCAAAACACTTAAATTTGTAAAGTTATTCTGACTGGCAGACCTCAAACAAAAGTTTGAGGGTTACAGCTATACACCTGTAAAATAGAGAAAAATCAAAATGGCAACACTGAGAAATGGGCCTTGAGAGCTTCTCTTAGGGAAGAAACAAACCCAAAGGGATAAAACAAACAAGACTCTTGGATTGTATTCTTAACAGCCCGGAAAAGAGGAATTTGTGTTTTCAGTCAAGTCAGCAGCTCTGGGTGAAAACAAACCATCCTTGCACTTCAAAGTTAGATGGCTTCTACAACCATCTACCTGCATCTCTGATACTCTGACACTATGCAGGCCACTTAACCCAGAGACAGGAGAACCCTGCGGTGACTAAAATTGGAATTGGTCAAATAAAAAACCCCCCAAAAAATAACAAAGCAACATTACCAGTAGACATGTCCCAGTAAGGAGAGCGTAAAGCATGCAGAGTCACCAAACTCCATAACAATGTCATCATGGCTTTTCTGTTTATTCAACACTCCACCAGATAAGATCTGCTCTCCTTCTGCAAGCCTTTGTAAAAAACAAGAGGTTTAAAGGGGTTACAAGGCTCACAGTATTGGTAGTCCAGTGTTTTCACCCTGCTGCAAACAAAAACAGAAATCCACTGTCAGTGTTCACAGGTTTCAAACCACATACAAACTAGTTCCCGCAAATGAATTTTAAATCATTGATGGGTTCCTCTAGCAGCACGGAGGCACGCAGTATGCTGAAGCCAAACATCTCTACTGGGAGGGGAGAAAACAGAAAGAAACCCCAAACCCCCACACTGCTGCAAAGCCNTGCGAATGACTTTTAAATCATTGATGGGCTCCTCTAGCATGGAGGCACGCAGTACGCTGAAGCCAAACATCTCTACTGGGAGGGGAGAAAACAGAAAGAAACCCCAAACCCCCACACTGCTGCAAAGCCAGAGACACATCATACAACACAACTTCTCCAGAAGTGACTAATCTTGGGTAGAATACTAAATGGAGGACAAGAAACTCTTCTAGACTCTTCATTTTGAAGGTATTTACCTGGTACCACACTATGACACCACTTAGTTTGGCTTTGTTTCCCCCACTAAGAAATACAATGTGTAAGGGCTCCATGCACTCAGTTAAGATCCCGCGTTGGGATATGGCACAGACTTTGGATTTTAATGCCTTGCTTTCTCGCAAGAGCGGCTCCAAAGGAGAACAAAGGCTCAGTTTGCACCTACTACACCTGCAGAGAGCAGGACTGCTCACATGGAATGGGCCATTCACTATCAGACTTGAAAATGACCTTAACTTCTGGGGATTGGAGACATTCTCAAATTCTGGGGATGGGAGGCATTCTTCTGGTATTTGAGACCGACATCTGCCCAAACAAATCATCTCTTCTTGCCTCCACTTGAAATTATACTTGTAAGTAGATGCTTCTATCAGTATAAATCATTCTCAGGAGAAAATAAGGTACATCTGTATAAATGAGCTCATGTAACAGCAGTGACAGTTAATTTTATCAAATTCTAAAGAAAAAGCTTAAGAAATCCCTCCTATCTTAACTGAAATCCCTTCAGAAGCTGATGTACTACATGCACACACCAGACTTTGTAAAAGCGAGGGAGGGAACGATCCGCTTCAAATTTATTCCACTGGGACCCTTCCAAGTAGAGGATTAACATGATTTCCCTTTCAACACAAGATGCAAAGAAACCTGTATCCTAATAGCTCCACAAGTGTGAACAGAGTGCCAAAAGAAATGCACCAAGTCAAGACATCCTCACTGCTCTGAAGATGTCAAAGGCAAAGGACTTGCTTACTACAGAGAGTATCAAAGGCTAAGGAGCACTCCCTGGAGAGACCTGCAGTTTGGTTACAAGTTGTGAGCAGGTTCGGGAACCTTGTAGAATAATTGCATCGTACTGGGTGAAATTCCAAACATGTTACCTATTCTAAAGAAATTAAACTTTTTTTTTTTGGTCACTGGAAGGGGGCCACTGAAAAAACAAACAAACAAACAAACCCCCCCCATAAAAACCAAAAAGCCACAACACATAACCACAAGCTGTTTTCTAGAGACACATTTAAGCTTCTGTAAAGACCCTCATGGTATTTAAAGTCTTTTGAATTAAAGTTTTTGCCTGTCTTGGCATCTCAGTTATTGAATACTTGCAGAGGTTTCTACAATACAGGCTAATGTTCGTTAGGTCTAGATCTGAAAGCAAAATGAATTAAACTTCTAATCGTTATCTTTAGACCTTAAGGACCAATGAATTACCAGTTCATGCAATACGACAACTTTCAAAGAAATATTCAAACAAAAAACCCCAACATTTATAACCCTGGACAGAACATAAAGGATTTACTCACTTGCTGAGGTCAACACAACATTTTGCAAGCAGGTATTTACATTGCGGGGTAGTACAGCTGTGTCCCTTTAGGAGCCTGTATGCTTTATAGGCCTTTCCTGAGCGGTAGTAACACGTTGCCAGTAAAAATAGTGCTTCTTCTGAATGTACTAAAAAATAGAAAAAATATTACAATCATTAGTCAATTGGTTTTGATACAAAGAATTTGGGGGGAGGGAGTAAGATACAAGAAGTCAGTGAACGAAGCACATTCCAGTTCTGGGAAGCTACCAAGCCACAGATGTCCCCAGGAGGCCAGTAATTGCAGGTGGACTTAAAAGTTCTTCTGGGGGAAAATCACTCCTGCCAACACGGAGTCACTGTGTTCAAGTTCCGCAGCAGAACTGCTCATTTGAACCAGAAGCCAGATGTGCTGTTAGCAGTTAATTGCCTGAACCAAGTGACAGCCTGCACACTGTTCTCTCTCAGTCACCAAAAAAAATCCTGTTTGAAGCACTTTTGTGGATTATTATTCTGCAAAGATAGTGTCAGGATCAAATCATATATTTTCCTCTTTGTTGCTGCAAAAAGTGAATTCTCTTTGCTTCTACAATTACCTTCAATCTAGCACCCCCCTGCACCTCACGACGTGCTGCGTTCAGGGGCAGTGTGACATCCCTGAACCACTTTTCCTTTCTGCACACCTAGTTATACAGTTCCACAATGCCCTGCACAACACTTCCCTCTTAAGGGCCAGATGGAAGACCCCAGATTTCACAGGTAACCTTGACATTAGGAAAAAAGTCTTTATTTCTCAAAAATTAGGTTTGTGCTTCCCTTGTTAAGAAGGGCGTTGTGGGCATGTCAGGCAAGCACTGAAAGCAAAACACTTCATTATAAAACACAGACCGTGAAACGGGTTATACAGTTTAATTCACGTTATAAGCTCAAGGTGTTCAGCATGAGAAATTATCCTATGCTTATATTTTAGCTTAAGGGTTGGGTTTTTTTCCATGTTAGTGATTATGAGACAATACCTTTCAAAACAGAGAAGGAAAGCTGAACAGGAGTGTCGAGGAGAAAGCAGTAGAAAAGAACAAAAAGCTCATTTGAGGCCACGGAGGAAAGGTTAAGGAAGAAGGACTAGAACACAAGGACCCAGGAAAAGCACAGATTTGTCTTACTGCCACCTGCTCAGTGCCCAAGACATCCTAGATCTGACAGCATCACCAGGAAGGAACAATTAACAAGAATTCATCAGGAGATACTGTTCCATCTGTTCTGATTTTCCTTGTCTCCATTTCACCCTGCTTTTCTTTGCTGATGACAAGATTCTCTTGCAGCTAACACCATTCAACACACCTGAGCAGCACTATCAGCAAAGACACTCTCACTATCAAGACAATTTATAAAATTTGCATAGTGCATCCATCCTCAAGTGCCCTTGGAAGACATGCAATGCTTAAGGTTATAAAAAAAAAATCTCTCCCATTTTACACCATACACCAGATCACTGCAAACATTGTACTTAAACACACAGAGTTTTGGTGTTTTTTTTTTTTAAAGGAGGTTTTACTGTAAAATAACACTGTTGCTGTTACATGATTTGATTTTCCAACCTAATCATGAGGCAATCTTCTGCCTTCCCCCAGCAGAAAGTTAAATTTCATTATCACAACAGGAGTAAAACAAAGCAGGACCAGAGGCTCAAAAATCCTAAATCAAAATTGAAAAAAGCATCACCTTTGTATCTACAATGTACATACCCTCTGCATACAATCTTTCTGCGAGGAACACGGCATCGCGGTAAGCATAGTGGTTAAGTGCTTGCCATATAGCAGCCTGCAAGACAAGAAAATAATCTGAATTTAGAGAGAAGCTTTAAGAATGCAAAACTCATTAGCTCTTGCTGTCAAAAGGCAAAAGTTCGATTTTGTTTTACTGGAGTCATAAGAACAGAGAAGAATAAACGCACAGGCCAAGTTTTAGTTGTTTCGACTATTAGTAAGGAGGCTTAAAATAAACCCAAAAACTCAGCACTGAAGTCATGAACCAATCTCAGAACGTTGCTCACTGGTTACCGCACACAACCATCTCCAAACCTCAGCCAACGCGCACTGGAATAACAGCGAGTGCTTCCACTCCTTACTGCCTTTCAGCCCGGCGCGTAACTGAGCGCAGACTATCACAAATTACCAAACAACAACACGCTAAGGAAAGGTGAGAACAAAAAACACCCCTCAACTGGTTACCACAGCTTTCCATTTTGTTTGCTGAGCCCAAGGAGGGGCAGCGGAGGTGGGAAAAACCAAAGGTGCCCAACGCGTTTTAATGGCATGACACCGTTAGGTTTAAACTATCTCATCTTGAGACACGTCAAACCAAAAACCACCAGGACTAGAAATCACGTCAGGGTCTGGGCTTGTCACTGTAGGACTGCTGTTGACGGAGGACGTTAGGAATACAGCATCTTCCGCGAAGAGAGATCAGTGTTCCCTTCAGAACCGAGATGAATGCGATCCACGGCATTTTGTTTGGGTCTTTGCTCATCAGCCACTAATTAGGGCTGTGAGGTATCACAGAATAATGAATGCAATGCAAATGAGATGGACAAACTGATACACACAGATATAAAGGAAGGNGCTGACCAGCAAAAGCCTAGCACTGGGGTATGGATGTTTCACGACAAACGCTGCTTGGCCAATTTTCTTCAGATCGGATTGAAAGCTTTCTCTTATCTGTAAGAGAGGGGTGGGATGGGAAAAAGAATTCCTTTGGAGCTCTACTCAGCCTTTCCTCCCCACCTATTACAGGCAGTGGCGTGCAGGCTTATCGGGGTTGGTGTGCCGAGGTTCGCGGGGCTGGTGGCAGGACAGCAGTCTCGCTCGAGGTCCAAAGCGGTTTCCCATCAGCAGCCAACGGACATCTTGCAGTAGTTTGTTATTACTGATCCAAACAAGATCTGACCTCCTGAACTCAAGGCACTGCGGTCTAGTATTTCTCCAATATTCATGAGCAACCAGAGGCAGACAGAATTAGTTTCTTATACCCATCAGACACTCAAAAATTAAAAGAAATCTTCCAGAGATAAAGAAATAGGAAAGGCAAGCACCAATCTCATCTAAAAAAAATAATTCAAACATCACAGAGAGATACATGTACCATATGCTCCTTCTTCCAACACAAACTTGACAAACTCAGGGTGTGAAAAATGTGCGAGTTCTCTTCACGAGAAGCCTACACAGTCCTCATGAACAGTACACAGCAGAGATTCCAATTACTATATAGAATATTAGACACAAATCTCTACAGAGATGCTATTTTCTTCTGCCAGTAGGTCCCAACAAATATACTTAAAAAGTCAACAGGTACTTTTAAGCTCGTGTGAAAGTTTTATCTTAGTTTGATTATTATAACACAAACACCTTATTTTTCTCTGGCTGTACCCCACACTTCAGATAACTTCAGCCAGAGGCTGCGTCAAGTCCTTGCTCCCTTTTACCTTGAAAAGCTCCAAGGCTGCACGCTGTTCAGTGTGCGTGGTATAAAAAGACAGAAGGAGGGTAGAAAAAAAAATCTTTCAGACTATACCCAAGTCAGAGCAGCCTAAGGTCTGCTTTTTTACTTGCTCTCAGAAACAGCTCTTCCTTTCCCCAGTCACAAGTGACATTTAGATGAATCTATCCAAGTTTTACCATCTTCAGGTTAAAAATACTGGCTGTACAGGGATGGAACTCGGCACGCTTACAAAACAGAGGTACGGGGGTGGTGGTGGTGGTGAAATCCAGGTCATTTGACTCCTCAAACAGGAGCAGGTTGCCAGAAACAACCTTGCCAAAAGCGAAGAGTGGACACAAGTGATTTTTGGCTGTATCACAGCCACACTAGGGAAGCTACGCTGCATGCTGCCTCAAATCACAATCCCAGTCCCAGTGAAAGCAAGAAGTCAGCTGGGAGCATCCCTGTTATGTAATAATTGTAATTTTCCAACCCAAAAGTTGCAAGTTGGACTCACGCCTTCAAAAGACGAATGTTGCAGACTGGATCCTTGCATAGACTCTCCCAAAAGCAGGAAGAGGAAAGGAAGGTGGTGGGGAATCAGCCGTACCTTGCGAACACAGCGCTGAACTCTGACTGTGTCTCAAACTACTCAAAAAGAGGATTCCTTGGGCACCTTTGATGTTCTTTGTCCAAAATTTGCTTCCTAGATCTCTTTACAGAGCAGTGATTGGGTTTGTTCTAGCAGGAGTCCAACACAGCTACACAGCATGGTGGCACATGACAATTGCTAACCCACACCACAAGAGCAAAAAACTAAACCAGGAACCCAAAGCAGCAGGCTCCTCAAGAGTGTGCAAAGCAGCTGAGATCCTTTGGTTGCAATGTCTGTTCTCAGGGCTCCAAACATGGACAGGAAGGAAGCTTGAAGTGTTTCAAAGTTTTATTTAAGCATGCTCGCAGACCAGATAAACCTTAAAATAATATGCATTAATTCACAAATGCAAAGTGAACTCCAAAAGCACCATAGCAGCCACAGCTCCGCAGCAAAGCATCCTAAGAGAGGAGAGCAAGAAAATAAAAGCAGATTCAGACAAGTCCATCTTCTATCCAGAAAATCCTGTGCATTGGCCAAGTGTCCCTTCATATCTAAGCCAAAGAGCTCTCAAAAGATAGGTGTTCTCTTCCGAGCTATATAGCCTTCAAAATTGTTTTAAAAGCTCTACAGCTTGACATGCTGAGCGGTTTTTATGATGATTTATGACTTCTTCAGGGTGGGCAAAGGGGGAGGTCAGTTTTCTGTGATAAGCTGGGCTGCATTTCCTAGTTACGCAAAAGCTGCCTGTTGGACCAGCAGACACCAGGATCGCACGCTTTCAGCCACCACAGTAGCCTTGGAGTTCACGGACCGTTCAAGTGGTGCACAGCAGACGATCACCTTGAACAGCTGAATTCCAAGGAAAGTGTTCATTTTGTTTCCAAGATGTTTTTCAGAAATATTTGGAAGGCATCCAGGCTGTTTCTCAGCACATGGGATACAAGGCCTTATGTCCGAGCTGAAGAGTTTCAAACCGACCACATCAGGAAGCGCAGCAGAGGTCTGTTGCCTATGTAAACTCTGGTACTTTTGTTCATCTTAAGAGATTAAAAAAGTTAATAAATAAATCTAACCAGTGATTGAGATGCCTTTCGGGACATTAACTTCACATAATTAAAACTCAACATTTATAAGGCAAGACGCACACACAGATTCCGTTATTTATCTATCCCGCTTTGCATATCACAACTGCAAAGATGATGGTTCCTTCCTGGAAGGCTAAGCCCTGTAGACATCTGAAAGGCTCTGAGAGAACAGACAAAGACAGGAAAAATCTCTGCAATGACAAAAATGAGAAGTAGTGTCAACTTTTCCAATCATATAATTAAAAAAAAATAATCAGAAAAACAGAGCTTAGCATGTGGACTCCAGCAAAACCGGGAATTCAGAAACGCAACCAACTTCACCAGATGTGTACCACCGCACATCCCGGCAGAACTCAAACGCTGATCTCATTTTGGATGGTGTGCTGGCGGCTTCCTCGCCATTAAAAGCGCCCATATGACCAAGGCCACAATAAAGAACAAACCTTAAACTTACCAGTGTTGCTCTAAGCAAGGAACAGCAGCAAAGCTGACAGCAGTAGAACCGCTGATAAAGGAATCATTTGGCATCTGAAAGCAGGCAGAATCTAAACAGATATATTCAACGTAGCAAAGCCTCATCAAAGCCTCCAAGCTGATAAGAGCTTAAGAATGGAGAATGACAGAGAAATCTTTACCGTTCTGAAAAATGAAAACACGACTGCGCATTTCTATCAGGGATCTCTCAGAATAGCAAATATTTTCCACTTGGTTAGTCCAATTAGCACAGTACCGGAAACATTCAATATTGTTTCCTGTCACTCACTCTGCAATGCATTCTTGCTTCCTTTTCTATTGTAATCCCGTGTTTTCCTAGAGTACCCGACTGGTACAAACCAGCCGGAGCCCAGCTCCAGGGTGACAGCAATGGCGTAAGCATGACCACTGCAGAAGAGGGACCAGGTGGCCCAGAGCATTTCCAGCTCCACCCCGACCCTTCCTCTCTGAGCGGACACACAGAACAGTGCCACCAAGAAGATACAAGAGTACCGTCACTGTCACCATCTTGCACAGCTAGGGGCAAGTCAGCAGGGTCATCCTCCACAGGAGAAGTCTTTCTTCCCCTCCCACCTTCATTAAAAAGAGAGAGGAGAGCCAAAAGGAAGAATTTGCACTATGTTCGTTATAAAACACAGTCCTGTACTACCAGGACACAGTGAGAGGTTCCTGGCATAACTGAAAATCCCACACGGTCTGTTAGAAAGCTAAAAATAATTAAAAAAAGAATCGGAACATGAATAAGAAGACTGATTAACAGAAGATTACAGAATAGTTAGAGAAACGGGCATGCAGGGAAGGCGGAAAGAAGCAACTCTTAATTCTGTGAATGACGCCTTTTGGGTGGCAAGACAGAGAACAAGAGCAGGAAGCCCATCAAGGTAACTGCAGGGAGACTAAAATACTTTAGAAAAACTAAATTTCCATTATTTTGTCTTCTAGGTCTCCCATGAAGCCGAAGGTACAGACTCCTTGGGAAGAAGCAACCTCCTTCATCTGCAGGGCACGCACAGAGCCCAGCACACCGCCGGCATTTAAACGCCAAACAGCAGCGGAGAGGTAAGCAGGATGGCGAGAGAGGCATCAACAGGTCTCCCAGGGGATCTCCGGGGGAAGAGCCGAAAGGGCCTTTGCTGGAAACCGACCGAGCCGCGGTACCGCCGGACACCGACCCCTCCGGGGGGAGGCGGCTGTCCCCGGGCCGGGGCCCGAAGGGGCGAGGGCAGCTCGTCCCGGAGCCGCAGGGGCTGGGGAGGGGACACAGCGGAGCGAGGAAGCCCAGCAGCCTCCCAGCCGCCGGGGCGGAGGAGCCCGGGCTGGCGGCTGGGAGCTACCGGAGCGCCCCACGGGCCGGGCCCGCTCCCACCGGCGGAGGGGGCGCCCGGGGCCCGCAGCACCCCCGCCCGGCCCC
>VZTO01010796.1:40447-53473 GCA_013400615.1 Syrrhaptes paradoxus
GGGAGCGGCCGGCGCGGCGGGTCCCGCTCCCCCCTCCAGGCCGGGCCGGGCCTTGGGGCCTGAGCGCGGCGGCGAGCCCGGGCCCGCGGCGCCCAGGGGTCGGTACCTGGACGGGTTCCTGCAGCACCGTCATCCTGCTCGCCTCGGCCTCCGCCTCCTCCTCTTCGCCGAGCCCGGAGCGGGGCGGCCCCGGCCCCGCCTCAGTGCGTGTCCCGGCGGCAGCGCGGCCTGGCCCGGCCCCTGCTCATTTAAACTCCCAGCGACCGTTACCGGGGCAGGCGGCGGGGAGGGAAGGAACGAGGCCGGCCAAGCGCCGAGTCCGCCCGAAGCTGCTGACGGAAACAGCCGAACAGCTGCCGGAAACACCCGAAGCCTCAGGCGGAAAGAGCCGAGCGCTGACGGAGCACAGCTGGGAAAGCCCCCCTCCCCCCTCGTCAGCCCGGCGGAAGCGCCTCGGCCGGTGGAGCCGCCCGAGCGCGGGCGGAGATCGCCGAGTGCTGACGGAAATACCCGAGCGGCGCCGGCGGCGGCGGGGCGCTGAGGGGCCGCAGCTCGGGCCGGTCCCTCACAGCGGGAGGGCGGCGGATGCCCCTGGCCCTCAGCGCCGGTGCCCGCGTCGGGGGGGGGGCGGTGAAACCTCCTGCGGGGTCTGGGGCTCGACCTCACAGCGCCTTGGTGCCCGTGTGGAGCAGAAACCTGCACTTTGTACCGAAAAACGGGACTCGGGGGTGTCCTGGCTGTGGCGGCCTGTGAGGAAGCCCTGGTGTCCCTCATGGTGGCGGCCTGCGGCCTCCCTCCTGCCTTGAAACGAGGGCAGCAGTGTGCTGTGGCCCATGGCGCTGGCTGGGGGTCCCTGTCCCAGTGCAGGGGGTCAGCATGGCCCAGGGACTGTCCCTGTCCTTGTCCCAGTGCAGGGGGTCAGCATGGCCTCGGACCTGTCCCTGTCCCAGTGCAGGGGGTCAGCATGGCCTGGGACCTGTCCCTGTCCCTGTCCCAGTGCAGGGGGTCAGCACGGCCCAGGTCCTGTCCCTGTCCCAGTGCAGGGGGTCAGCATGGCCTGGGACCTGTCCCTGTCCCACTGCAGGGGGTCAGCACAGCCCAGGGCCAGTCCCTGTCCCTGGTCCCACTGCAGGGGGTCAGCACGGCCCGGGGCCTGTCCCTGGCATGGCCAGGGGAGCGCTGAGGCTGTGTGCTGTCAGCTTTCCCCAGATAGGCAGGAGTAAAACGGGCAGATTGGGGTAACCAGGGCAAGGGGTTCATTTGGCAATTGCAGCTTCAATCTATAGGTGACAGTTCGGCTGGTGTCTCCTGGCACTGAGAGAGCTCTTCCTTTCCCAGCAGGATGGAATAAAGATGGACAATTAAACTTCACTTTATTAAAAATACTGACCTGCCAATAGCCACTATCAGAAGCCATCCTTCAAACCATTCCGTGGGCTTCCTGTAATAAACCCACCACCTAACATCACCCCCAATGCATGCACACACCTGCACACGGACTCTCTGCCCTCTCCTGCTGCTTCCAATTCCTTTTGCACTTGCACTCAACTGCCTGAAGGACAGATCCTGGCACTGCCTGATGTGGTGCTGAGCACGTGTGGGATCTGGGAGCTGCATCTTTACCCGAGAACAAAAGCTGCGTGCCTGGTGCGTATGTTGAAAAGTGGTGTGTAGAGCAGGAAGGCTTGGCCCGCCTGCTTCCTCGCTCTTTTTATGCGTCTTTCTCCATGTTTCTGAAAAGCGTATTTCCAAGTTTGTTATCACTCCAGTAGATCTGCAGGTGTTTGCTTTCAGGGTGTGAGCAGGCTGGCATGGAAAGGCAAAGTTTGCTTCAATCCCTGACCTGAAACAAATAACAAAATGGGTCACAGAGCAGTGCTTTCCCCCGGGACGGATACCTGGCTTGCTCTCAGATTGACTCAAGTCACTTTGCTGAAAACGAAGGGTGCAAACAACACCACACAGTGAAGCATCTGCCTTCCCTAAAGGCCTTTGGCCTCACACGCTGATGGTGATGATGGTGACGTGTGCGTACGTGGGTCTGGGGGTCTGAGGAAGCACAGTCCATATTCATCATCCTCATCCCCATCTCGTTACCCTGCCATGCCCTGCTGATAACTCCTGAGGATGAAAGCCGGCTCCATCTGTCTCTTCCATTTCACAGAGCCCAGCGCTAACTCTCCCGACATCCAGACCATCTTTGGTATGAGTCTGTCTTATCGCAGCCTGAGGAGATACAGCCACGGGCCCTCCTTGGAGTGGGGGGTTATTTTTACCTCTCCTCAGAGTCCCCTGGGCTGCAAGTAAAGCGTCTGAACTATAAAAGGACAGAGGATTGGCTATTGTCTTGGGACATCTCGATTTATAGAGACTCCTCCAGACCTGGAGTGCAGGTCTGCGTGTGGGTCACTCACTGGTGTCCACAAATGCTTTTTACAAATGTCCTGGGGACTAAAACCATTTGCTCCTCGGGATCCTCAGCTTTTCCAGCAGTACACAGAGGCACGTATAGAGGTATGTAGCTGTAGAGATACAGAGGTATATACTGTGCCTGTTCAAGCGCATCATTCCAACCTGCTTTGCTGCAAACCAGCTCTGCTTTATCCTAAAGAGACAGAACAGGTCCCCAGAGTAAAGCGTGGCTGGCTGTTACCCCCAGGGTGCTTCAAAGGCAGGATTTCACAGCCCTCACATTTTTCTCCGGTTCTCTTTGTCATTTCCCACTGCTCTCTTTCTGTCTGTCTCTGCAGGAGTCTCTTCAGTTTTAAATTCCAGTGTCTTTCCTGTCTGCACAGAAGCTGGAGGCTCCAATACAAGGCTTGTACTCTGCATCTAGGAGCAAGGAGGCTTGCCAGGACAGGAATATGACAGCCAGCAGGGCCCCCAGTCTCTGCTCTGGATTTCCTCTGCAAGTTGGGGCAGGTCCCCCACCTCTCCTCTGCTCATTTCCTCGCTGCAACAGCACGTTCCTCTGCAGGGATCAATGCCACGGTGGTGGCAAGGGCAAACGTGACCCCGGAGCAAATGTGCAGCAAGCAGCATCCTTTGTCACCTCGTCACCGTGGTCCTTTAACAGGTTAAAACACAGATTGTACATTAAAGATGCGAGATGCCCGGATTCTCCCTAATGGAAGCTGTAGAAATACCACAGACAGAAGCTAAAATCTAATCTTGCGTCTATAAACAGCTTATGTTGCTTTTTATGAGCTTTTGAATCAAGCAGTGGGAATTGGAAGCAGCTGTTACTCAGTCACTGCACAGAAACGAGCGAGTGGCAGCTGAAGTCAACCACATCGGAGCAAAACGCCTTCAATTTCTCCTCAAAGGCACAGAGCGAGGACACGGCAATAAGGAACAAATCAAAGAAAGTGTTTTCTGCTCCCAGGTGTTCTGCTGATGGGAGGGCTGAGTTATCTCTCATGAATTATTCACCACTTCTTATGATGCTATGATTTTTTTTTTTTTTTTTTTTGTATAAAGAAGCAGATAGCCACCAGCTCGTGCTGTCCATCCCCNCCCTTCCCATTTTCTTTCCCCTCTTAGTGATTCATCAGGATTCAACCTCCTGGAAACTAATCTTCAAAACTAGACTTTTGGACCTGCCAATGATATAGCAACAAAAAAAAAACACCTTTTAATGTTTTCTCCGATGTTTTTGGTTTTTGAAAGGTTCTCTGGCTTTTTTTTTTGCCCAGACAGGCAGTGTGGTGATGAAGGAGAGGTGCCCGTTAGTCTCTCCCATGACAGGGACAGTGGCAGGACCAAGCAGGTCCCTCTTTGCTCCACGGTGCAGTTCAGCCTGGACCTGGAGGGAATGCTCATGGGGGCAGCACGTTGTAGGGTGGATGGGCTGCAGGTCCAAAAAAGGGCTGGTTTTAGGGCAGAGAGGAGCTGTGTCCCCAAGAACAGGGGGTCCCTTGGATGTGACCTGCCCCTCGTGCTCACTTTTCTCCAGCCGTACCTCCCTCGAGCAGCCAGACGTGCCCAGACCTCAGCACAGCTCCCAGCCCCGTGCTGAGCATGGGGTGATGGAGAAAAAGACCCTCACGCCCAGGTCTGCACTCCTCCCTCACATCTAAGGGTCACAAACCCCTCCTTTGTCCCCACTCTGTGGGAGCATCGTGCCATCTCCCGTTGCTGGTGGCCCTGGTCTCCTCCATCTACCACTTGAGTAGCCCAAAGCCAAAGCCGAGATTCCATTTAAGGGAGGAAGGAATGAAATTTAATGAGCCAAATGTCACGGGGAAAACCCAAAAAGAAAAACTTCAGGTTTAAACCCGAGTTGCAGATATCTCATTGTGTACCGAGGCTCAGGCACACGCAAGTGGAGGCCAACTCTTCACGGTGGCTCACGCGAAACCTCTCTGCAGACGTGCGACGCCAAGGGAAGAAGGGACACGGACGGAAGGATCGTGGTGCTCAGGTGGGTTCAGACATTTCCTAGAGCCTGGGAGACAAGCATGAGAGGGGTTAATGCAGTGATTCTGAGATGAGAGCACTCCTCCGATGAACCCAAAATGTCAATAGCCGTAATTCCACACCATTAAAAAAATTTTCATGCAAATAGTTTTGTGTAGAATTAAATCTCTCTGGCAGCGTTTGCCACCCAACCACCTCTATTGCTGAGCTGATGAACAGGAACCAGAGAAATGGATTAAAAAAAAAAGATAAAAAGGATGCTGAACATTCAAAGTTCAGACTTCTGTCTGCCTCCATTTTAACCTTCTGATGTTTACAGAGATTTGTAGAGGGCAAAAAAGAAGAGATTTTTAAATGTTTAATTTGTGGATTTAGCAGTACCTGAAGGTCAACTTTTTCTTTTTTTCTTTTTTTTTTTTTGCCTGCTGCCTTTCATACAGCTGAGGAGAGGAAAAACGTTTAAGAAAAGAAAGTGAGGTAACAAAACCAGAAGAAACTGGCAGGGGATGCTCTTAATTTAGATTTTCTTTTAAATTGAACAGATTTCAGAGGGACAGTTCACTCTACAAGAAACCTGTTTCTCCATTTTCCTCGGGCAGATTTAGAGGAACGCAAAAAAGCTGAACAGGGACCAATGGTACATTTTCCATCTTCTTTCTGCTGTTAGCAGGAGTGTTGATTTTTCTTAAGGATTAGCACAGTAGGTCAGAAATTTCCCCACTAAGTATTTAGGATTTTATTAGCATCAGGTCATTCACGGCTGCAGGTTTTTAAATATTTATTTCCACGAGCTGCTGTTTGATGACCACCTCAGCTCCTGCTGGGTTAGAAAGTCTCTCACCATAAACCACATCGACCTCTCTCTTTCCGAGCAGAGAATCACCGCGATTAACCAGACCACGACTGACAGACCCAGGGCTGACGCTGTCCTGATATATTTTAAACGGCGTGAGTTACAAGAGGTTCATTACCACGAACTCAGCTTTTTGTGCTTTCAGAGCTGGGATTGTTCCTGTGCCATTAGTCTGCTGCAGGGTTTGGGTTTGGGTTCCTCTGCCCTCGTCTGGTACATGCAGAATTTCCAATTTTGGAGTAAGTGTCAGGAGATAAACTCACCTGAAGTGTCTTCTTTCAGCCCGACATGATGTGCTTGACAAAAGCTGAGGAGGAGATGAGAAATGAGAGCGTGAGAGGTCAACGCGTGGTGTGAGCTGTGGTGGGCAGAGAGGGGGTACCCCCAGCCTGGGGAACCCCCCAGACGAAGGAGACGTGCTCTGCCAGGACTGAGATTTCTCCTTCTGTTCCCACCATACGCCTGCCATCCCAAACCTGCTTGGTGATACCAAACCCCTCTTGGAGACAAGCTGGCACCACTGTCCCCAGTTTTCTGGGGTGGGGGAAACGGGTGCCCTCTTCCCCAACGCTCTCCAATTTTAGGAGTTCCCAGATTTCACCACCTTCTGTGCCAGATTTTCTCCCTCTTGGAGCTGTGAGCGAGCTGGGTCTCCAAATGTTCCCAATTAGCCTCTGCTGTGGAGGATGCTGGTTTTGTTTATTTTTGATAGCTTACAACAAAACAGTGCCAAAACTGGGGATAAGGCAGACCTGAAACCCTTGGAAACACGCTGTCTTCAGCTGCTTTTACTGGAAATCACGCACAACCACCTTGTTCCCAGCGGATGTCTCCCAGCTCTCCTCGGAGAGGCTCTGGGTCCACACCTCGCTCTCGGTGATCACCCATGGACACATTTTGCACCCTGAGAGATGACCACATCTGGGGTGGTCCCGATGGACATCTCCTGCTCCTACCTTCGTAGTTGATGCAGCCGTTGGCATCTTCTTGCCCTGCCATGAGCTGCTCCACCTCGCTTTCCGTCATCTTCTCCCCTGGAAGAGGAGGACACAGAGGTGAGGGGAAGGGTTCTCAGCCCACCGGGACCTTCCTGTCCTTCTCCCAAAGGCATCAGAGGAAGGAAGAGGGGACTGAAAAGGAGCCGTGCACCACTACAGACTGGGGAGTGCTGGTGGGAGATTGTGGACAGAGGACCAAGGTGAGGGGTTGTCTGACAGTTGAGGATGTTACGGACTCTCCACCTCACCCGGATCACACATGAAGCTGTGGGATAAGATGGAGAAACCCACAGGAGCCGTTCACTCCTAACAAAAGCCTACAAACAGCAGGATAAAAAGGTCTCTCCGATGCATGAGACCAGCAAACTAACCCCAACCAAGTGCCCAGAAATTTCTTGGGGGTGTCTTGTGTCCTTCCCCCCTCCCCAGGACCAGCCCGTACCCAGTGTGACCAGCACGTGGCGCAGCTCGGCGCCCATCACCATCCCGTTGCCCTCCTTGTCGAAGACGCGCAGCCCTTCCACAAAGTCCTCGAAGGTGCCTTGCTCCTTGTTGCGGGTGAAATGCTGCAGGATGGGGAGGAAGGTCTCGAAGTCCAGCATCTTGGTGTTCATTTCTGGAAGGGGAAGAGGAGATGGGGTCAGGGATGAGGCTGAGCTCAGCCTCCAAGGACCTTCTGCTTAACCTCCCTGGTCTGATTTCCATCCAACTAGAGGGGAGAAACCCCACGAGGTGATGGGACTATTATGCTTCAGATGGAAAGATCCATATGAAGAATAAAATATGAACACCTGGGGACCCCAAACAGATCGCTGATATCAGCCAAAAATTCAAACCAGCAGGAAGATCCTCTGTCCCCAGAGCAATGCGGCTGCACTGGGACCGGGCAGGTTACACCAGTTTGTGCCAGCTCAGGATACGGTCTGCTAAGCATCAATTGCTGCGGTCCCCAGGTGAGGACAACTTGTCCCTTACGTCACCCATGGTATGGGGAGAGGGAGTGGAGGAATTTCGCAGGAATGAAGCCTCTCTGCATCAGTTGTTCCCAATTCCTTCATCTTGCAGGGCTGTTCCTACAGGGGATGGAATCCTCCACTTGCTGCCAGAGTGCACAGGGATTGTCCCACCCTGTCCCCGCTGTCCCAATTTGCTGTCACCTTCTGCTTTGGGCTTGCCCAGCACCTTCAGGACCTCCGCGTTGGTGGGGTTGTGACCGAGCGCCCGGAGAACATCCCCACACTGCGCGTAGGTGATCTGCATGGCTCCCATGGGCGTCCGGTCAAACAGGCTGAAGGCTTCTTTGAACTCTGCGGGGAAGAAGAGCTCAGGTGTCCCCTGCCATGCCAGCCCCACTTCCCACCCCACTGGAGCCAGTCCTGCCTGGAGGGCTGGGAAGGGCTGGACACGCGTGTGGCAGGTGCCCTCTGCGCCCGTCGCTGTGACCCAGCGCGGGCAGCCCTGCGCTGGCTTGAGCAATGAGCCACCGGAGCTCGCCAGACTCCTTCAACGAGTCCTTCAGCCTCTCGAGCAGGTTTTGCCACCGGCATGGAGCTGGATGGGGAAATCCCGCCAGGATTCCTGCACAATCCCACACTGGCAGCACCAGGCTGCTGCTGCAGAACATCCCCTCTGCTCTTCCCTTTTTCAACTGGAGCCTTCTGGGGACCCCCTGACCCTCCCCTGCACCCCCAAGACACCTGCAACACCCCATCTGCCCTGCTGGCACCCCCCCAGCCCCAGCCAGGCAGGCACAGCACGGCATTGCTCATGTCTGGGGAGGGGGGACCATGCCTGCCCCAGCCTCACAGACCACACGTCATGTCATCCCTCCTTGGGAGGACAGGGGGGATTGATTTCTGAGCTCACTCCCATAAATTATCCTAGAATCCCAGAAGGGTTTGGGTTGGGAGGGACCTTAAAGCCCACCCAGTGCCACCCCCTGCCATGGGCAGGGACACCTCCCACTAGCCCAGGTTGCCCAAAGCCTCATCCAGCCTGGCCTTGAACCCCTCCAGGGATGGGGCATCCACAGCTTCTCTGGGCACCCTGGGCACTGCCTCACCCCCCGCACAGGAAAACATTTCTTCCTCACATCTCATCTCCATCTCCCCTCTTCCAGCTCCGAACCCTCACCCCTGGTCCTGTCCCTGCACCCCCTGATCCAGAGCCCCCCCAGCTCTCCTGTAGCCCCCTTTCAGCACTGGAATCACACCAGTAACCGTTACATTTTACCCGCAGGAAGGCTGCCTAAACTAGGAACAATCAGGATCACCCCAGAAGATGTTCTCCACCACAACAGGCTCCCCACCAGTGTCGAGGTGCAAAATGTGGGAAACAGTCCTTCAGGACCCCCCCCAAGACCTTATCCCCCGAGTTCTGCACTTACCTTCGATCTGCTCAGCGGAGAATTCAATCTGTTGGGAGAAGAGAACAGAGCCGGGCGTGAGGCTGCGTCACCACGGGGTGACACAGGGGCTGTCCCCAGCCTTGGAACATCTCCCTCCTGGGGTGGGGGGGGGCTGCATCCCCCCATGCCTGGCAGCGCTCCTGCCCTCGCCCTGGAGCTGAGATCCCTGCGGAAAAGCGCAGCCGGCAAGGGGAGGGCAGGCAGCAGGGATGCTCGGACCACAGTCAGGGCTGGTTTGGGTGTCAATCCGAGGCTTGATCCTTAGTTTAAGGGATTAAACAGCCTCGGTGCTGAGCCTGCCCTTAATAACTCTCCTGCCACAGCTCTGCCTTAAAAATGTGACAATATCCTGGGGAATCACAGAAAAAGCGAGCTCCCGTTGTAGAGACTTGGATAAAAGATGCTGTCACGTGGACGACACAACGCAGGTGGCAAAATACTTTAAGATGGAGACAGTGGCTGGCAGAAAAGCTTTTTCATGCTGCTGGGGCCCCAACANCCACTGCATCAACGCAATCTGATAATTTTCCCCTCCTAGCCCATGGCATCAACACAATCCGATAATTCTCCCCTCCCAGCCCTGGCTCCCAGCCTGGCAAATGCCGTTTGCATCGCGTGTAGCATCGCCCGTGCCTGGCAGACAACAGGCATGAAGAAGGACGGTGACGTCCTCGTTCTCACTCACCTTCACGCTCCTGGGGTCGAAGGCAGGCTCTCGGGGCGGCTCTGGGGCTGGGGCTGGTTTGGCTGATTCCTTTTTCGGGTCGGGTTTCTTGAGCGGCATGGCGCTGGGGCTTTGGAAAGGTACAGGGATGAGTCCTGCCGCTCAGCGAAGCAGCTAACCGGAGGGATGAAAGGCAAAGTCTGCTCCTGCCCTTATATCCTGAGCCCTGTCCTCACCCCGGAGGGGCAGGCCAGCTGCCGGAGCAACTGCTACTTACTATAAAAGGAAGAAAACTCAAACGAGAGGGGCCCCAATTTGACAATTGCCCATTGTCATCAGCTCCCAGCGTGGCAAAGCCACCAGCCGTCTGTCCCCCCCCCCCTCCCCAAGCTGCAAAAGGGGGGACGTGTCCCCCTCCAGCACCTGCACCGGGTGGGCTGCTTGCTAAATGATCACTGAAAACCTAAACGCCAACAGCCCCGGGTGCCTGGCAAAAAAATAAAAAGAAGCAACACGGCGGCTGAAAATCCTGCCACGATCCCCACGGGAAAAGCGCGTCTGTTTTTAGGCAGGCCTGCAAGGGAGCACTTTTAAGATGGGGATTTATGAAGTGCTGCTTCAAAGGAGCTCCGTCTGCTCTGAATGATCCTCCGGCTGCGTGCTCGGGGTCTGCTTTGCTCCGATCGCTCCCCGGGGCTCAGCTTGTGCCCGCTCGGCTCTGGCGGGATGGCTAACGAGGGACATGGCTAATGAAGGTAATGGCTAATGAGGGAAATGGCTAATGAGGGGACTGCAAACGATGGCTGAAGCCAGGCATTTAATTCATCATTTCTCTACACCAGTTGTCCCGTGCACCCCAAACCCATGGNGATCTCTCAGATCAATTGATCTCTCAGGATCTCTCAGAGCCCTGCACCAGTCGTCCCGTGCACCCCAAACCCATGGGGCAGAGCACAATGGGGTCTCCTTTGGGCTCCCCTGGGCGCTGGGCAGCTCTGGTGGGAGACGCTCCAGCCCTCGCCCTCCTCTCCCAGCCGAAGACCCGCGGAAGAGCCAGAAGCAGCCGCCGAGGTTCAGCATCCCAGCAAACGAGGGTTGCGCCGAGCCGCCTTAAACCATCAGCTTAAATCCAGCGGGATTGCACCAGAACACAGAGGAAAACCCATCCCAGCTTGGCACTGGGGTTTGAGAGCTGGTATTTTGGTAACCAAAATAAATGGACAAAGAAAAAAAGGATTTACAGCAGATGAGAGCAGCTTCTCTGCCGCGGAGATGCTGCTGGGACTCATTTCTCTTGCTTGAACTGGGCTGCAGGGACGGCTGGGAGCTGCTGCTGGGACAGGAGCCAGCGAGATGCTGGTGCAAGAGGTGCCAGGTCCTGGTGCTGGCCGGAACCTGAGCCTTGATATCCATACCTATATATATGCACACACATTATATATGTACGTATTTCAGTTTTGCTCACACATACCACCAGAAAATGCAGTCACTGGTGTATTTTCAGGTCGTTGTCACGTTGTATCCCAGCGGCTCAGGCTTGGTGTGACCGGGAAGGTCCAATCCTGCTGTTCAGGAGTGGCCGGAATGATGGGACATGGGGGTGTCACCAGCTCAGCCCAGTACCCAGACCCCCCCCTCAGCCTCATCCTTGCTAAAATGCTGCTGAGCCCCCGCCAGCCGGGTCACGGGGGTCTTTGGGGAGGAGGGAGCAGCAGCAAACTGCTGGAAATTTGCTGTCTGCCGTCATCTCACGATTGCCGGCGTGGATTCGGGGAGCTGAGGGGGCTGGATGATGGGGCTGGGTGGGTGTTGTTTGCAATGATTGCTTTCCAGATCTCTCTGTAATATAGCAAGTAATTTAGAAAACAAAACAAAACAAAACAAAACAAAACACAAACCAAACTGCAATGTGTTTTGCTAACTGCAAACTCAGATCCCGGGTCAGATTTCTCCTGCAGCGGGACTCAAATTGCCCCTGAGCTTTGCTGCCTCCCCCTCAGCCAGCATCCATCCGACTCCAAAATAACCTCACCCTTGCTCCGTCCTCGCTCCCCGGCAGCTCCCGGGTCAGAAACGAGCACCCAGAGGAGCCTTCAGAAAACACGAATCCCGTCGTTTCACCGCTTATCCCTTCTCTTGCCCATGCAGCATCCCGACGAGCGCACGGGCGCTGCGGTGCCTGGGCAGAGCGATGCCGCTGGGCTGCTNACGGGGGCTCATGCTTTGGAGCAGGACAAGCTGCCTGCCAGGAAAACCCCAAGGGAAACCCTCCCGGGGCTCTGCCCCGCGCAGGATTTTGCCCTTAGAGAGGCAGCAGGAGCTGCACCCGGCCATGGGCTGAGGTCCCGGGGTGGGAGGTTGCTGTCCCCAGGGTTTGGCACCGGGCTGTTGGATTTCAGCCTCATCCCACTGATGACAACAACCCCCTTGGGGAACAAGGACCCCCTGCTCTGTGTCCCTGTTTCCCCAGGGGGACATCAGGGCTGCCGGGGGGACACAAGGTGCTCAAGCTGGTGGGTTCAATCTGGGCACACAGGGGACAGACCTGGGACATGCCTGTGGGGATGCAGGTGACAAGGGACCGCTCGGATGGGGATGGTGTCGGCTGCGGTGGGACCGGCTCTGACCCCCCAGCCCTGCCCAGGGGGTTTACCTCACTCCTGGGCTGCCAGGACTGTCCGTCTGTCCTGCTCCAAGTGCACAGAGGCAGGGAGGAGCTTGTCCCTGTGAGGAGCAGGATTGATCCCAGCTGGGATCCCCAAAACTTGCCCCAACCCCGAGAGAAGGAAAAGGGTTAAACTGGCGTCTGCCTGAAAGACATCCCAGCTCTGGTGCCAGGTGATGCTCGGGTCCTTGCACCTTCTGCCTCCCGACCTCCCCGCTGGGATTTTCCCAAAGGTCCTTCGGTTCCTCGGGGGGCTGGAGGGGCCCGAGGAGCGCGGGGGCGGTGGGGGAGATGCTGTGACAGCTGAAAAATGAGCCAGCAGGCAGCGAGAGGAGTTTCTGAGAAGAGAAGAGGAATCTCTCTTGAATGAAGAGGATTTTAGCACCTCGGGCTGAGCCAATAAACCTCTGCCGTCCCCATCCCAGCGGGAATTGTTTGCTCGGCTCCGGGGGCTCCTTAAAGCAGACGAGACGCTGAGACTGAACAGCGGCGAGAATCGTGGGGGGAGAAACCCCCCTGCCCGGGCAGCCCGCGAGTGGCTCCCTATAGCACTGCTGGGGCAGCGCCCACGGGGACAAGGGACCCACCCCGGGGTGCTCCCCCCACCCTGAGCCCCCAGGGACGGGCTGTGTCCCCGCCGTCACCTCACCGGGAAGGTGCTCCCAGAAGATGCTCTGTCCTGCCCAACGCACCAGCTCTCTCCATCGCCCGCAGCCCCGTGCTGGCAGCAATTCTGCTGTCCCCAGGTGAAGGTCTGCTGTCCCCAGGTGAAGGTCTGCTGTCCCCGAGGTCCCCATCCCAGCGGCGCAGTGGGACCATGGAGGCATCCGTCCCCATCCCAGTGGCTCTCCTCTGCTGCTGCCTCCTGAGCTCTGCGTGGGCTCTGGTAAGTCTGCGTGGCCCCACGGGCTCCTCCGGTCCCTCTCCTGGCTTGAAATACCGATAATTGTGCCACCCGCTGGGTCGGGGGCTGCGTGCCCCCCAGCTGCACGTCCCGCTCCGCAGAGCTGCCGGAGCCGG